>JACEGR010010740.1:0-17788 GCA_014170235.1 Listronotus bonariensis | reverse complement strand
TCAAATCGACGAAATCCGTACAAATATGCGGTTTTGACAAGATTTTTCCCATTTATAAGGGTTCCTTTGGGGGCAAAAATATATTTAAAAAAAAATATATTTTGGGTAAAATAACTATTTGCTTTTTTTTAATTTTTAAGGGGGTTTTCGGTGGAAAAATCAAAAAAATAGGTATTTTTTATTTTTTTAGGGTGTTTTGGGGTTAAAAAAATATCAAAATTATATCAAACATACTAAAAAAAAATTAAATTGGCCAAAAAATTTATAAAAATAAAATAATAATTTTTTAAGGGGGCCTACCTTGAAAAAAAAATCGAACATAGTTGAATCTGCTCAAATCGACAAAATTCGCACAAATATGCGGTATTGACAAGACTTTTCCTATTTTTAAGGGTTCCTTTGAGGGGCAAATTTTTTTTTTTTATAAAAAAATTATTTTTGTTAAAATAACTATTTGATAGAATTTTTCCTAATTTTTAAGGGGGTTTTCGTTGAAAAAATCAGAAAAATAGTTATTTTTTATTTTTTAGGGTTAAAAAAATTCAAAATTGTATCAAACATACTAAAAAATAATTAAATTGGCCAAAAAATTTATAAAAATAAAATAATAATTTTTAAGGGGATCCTTCCCTGAAAAAAACTCAAACATAATTGAATCTGCTCAAATCGACGAAATTCGTACAAATATGCGTAAGGTGTAAGAAACTACTTCGTACAAATAGCAGAAGCATTGTCAGTAAGTATTAACGATCTCATTCCTGCATCAAAGGAGAAAATCGGCTTTAAAAATGAGAAAGGAGAAATATTAAATCTAGTAAGAGAATATAAAAGAATTAACAATCATGAGTTACGGAGGATGTTTTGTTTATTAACCAAATTTGCTCAAGCTAGTGAGAAAAGTAGCAGGAAAGCAGGAGTTTCTATTGATATTGTTTCACAAGCAATTGGCTTCTCTGCTAATGAGTGTGTTGAAGAAAAAGTTGGTTCTATATACTACCAAATAGGAAAGAAGACAAAAGAATGGAGGCTAGTTAGAGAGTATACTCAAAAAGATTTCGCAGAGAAAATGAATACAACACGTAACGAAATAAGCAACTATGAACAAGGAAGGACTGCTGTTCCACTTGATAAATTATATAGAATAGCAAAGGTGTTATCAATTAATATCATGGACCTACTTGAGGTAACAGGAGATGAGATAGAAAATGAGCTGCCTGATTTGGTTAAAGATTACAAAGAAATTGAGAGCCAAGAACCACGTAATGCATTAAGAGAGTCTCTGTTTGAAGGTATAAGGATTTGTGAAGAAAAAGTGAGGAAAGCGGAAAGAATCAAAGTTGCAAAGGATCTAGTAAAAGGGGGAATTTCTATTGATATTATTTTGCAAATAATCGGTTTATCCGCTGATCAAATTGCATGAAAATTTGTTTCTAAGTAAGGTACATATGTTTGTTTCTGTAAGAGATGTTAGTTCTATAAATTATAAAATAGGGCAAAAAATAGAAGAGTGTAGATTAATGCAAAGGTATACTCAAGCAGAGTTGGCATGTAACATCAGATTAGCGTATCAAGAAGTAAACAGCTATGAACAGGGATATACCGCTCTTCGAATTGAAGTATTATATACAATAGCAAAAGAACTATCGGTTAATATTATAGATCTGCTACCTGAACCAGTAGTAGTAAGAGAATATAAAGATGAAGATGAGGAAATATTCTATCTAACGAAAATATACGAGAATCAAAAGTTAGGCAAAATAGTGCCTTCATTAGTGAGGTTTGTTCATATTAGCGAAAAAATTAATCAAGAAGAAGCAAGGTTGGAAATAGCAAAAAATCTAGTAAAAGAAGGAGTTTCAGTTGATATTATTTCCCAGGCAACGGGCTTATCTATTTACGAATATGATAATACAGAGAGATAAATCTGCACTGATTCTATATACTACAGAATAGGGCAAAGAATAAGAGAATGGATGGATAAGAAGATATACTCAAAAAGATTTGGCGGATAAAGTTGGTGTAACACTCAAGGAAATACACGAGTATAAAATAGGATATACCGCCATATCATTTGACAAATTATATGAAATAGCAGGAGGATTATCAGTGAATATTAAAGTTCTGCTGCCTAAAACGAATGAAAATAATAAGCTAATGAATTTAATCAGAGAAGATGAAAATCAAGAATCACTAGTCAAATCTCTAACTGAAGGTATGAAAAGTAGCAAAGAAAAAGTTAAAAAAACAGAGAAAATCAAGGTTGCAAAAAATCTAGTTAGGGCGGGTGTTTCTACTGATGTTGTTTTGCGAGCAAGTGGCTTCTGCTGATGAGTGTGAAAATTGAATTGTGTTAAACAATACATTAGGATATAAGTAAAGATAGTTATATATTTAATATTTCTATACAGAATTTTTCTATCACTTTCTGATTGTCCTCTATCATTGCCTTTGCGTCCTCCTGCAGCGATTTGATATTTTTTGATGTGATATTATCCATGTCAGGTGATGCTATTTTTAGCTGTGACTGTATTCTTAAATACTTACTACCTATAACTTGATCGAGCTGGTAGTTCACTGCATCTAAACTTGAAGCAAACATCACATGTAATAGTGGTTTTATCTAGCCTATTTTTCCAAATCTCTTTGAATTGGCATACTCTATGCTTTTATCTGCTCTGCCAGTACCTATCAATAATATTAGAATGTCACCATTTGGAAATAACCTTTTACCACTTGCATATGCAGGCGTGCTTGTGGCTGCTCCGGTTGTATCGGCAGCATCGATCTCTGGAGTTAAGCAGCGCCCATAACTTGGATGGGTGACTGGCGTTGTCGGTTTTAGGCAACGGCACGCGGTGTTCTATCGGGGGTGAACAAACGGACCGAGCAGCAACCATGCAAGTTATGGAATGAATGGTGTGTGAATGGGAAGGAGTAGGGGTCAAGGTACAATAAGCCTTCAGGCTGCAGTGCACCACCTAGGGGGACGGTCGTCGGACCTGGGTGGGATGACCCCGAAAGGGCGAAAGAAAAAAAACTTGCATATGCACAAGCTGATATCTCTGAATTGCCTCCGTATGCGGCAGAATGTAATACATTCCATCCTTTATATCTACCCGTATCATTTATATTAACTCCTTCATTCACTAGAAATTTTACTAATTTTAGACATTTTCCCTCTGCTGCACAATGTAGCGCTGTTAATCTAGGAATTTGTGTGTTAATGCTCAATAGATAACATAGTAAGATAACCTGAGCTATTTAGAGTATGCTCCGCTCTATTAACTATCCATTCACCATCTACCGCTTGATTAAAACCTATAAGATTAAGTTTAGCTTCTGCAAATACCTCTGGATTACCAGGCATAGTTATATCTAAAGTTTCATTGTTACGCTTCAATTGTTTCAATTTGGCATTTGCTGCACTCAGCGCTGACTCTGCATTATAGTAAAGTTCAACTTGGCTCGCTACTACTGAATTATACTTATCACTTACGGTAAAATGCACTTTCCAATTAATTGTGTCTTGAGGTCTAATAGTTGTTGTTCCTAAAACTTTTCCTGTGGCTGATTTTGCCATATTCTTTGAAATAAACAATATATACCCACCAGCTAACTTTGCTATTGATTCACGCTCTGTTACAAACTTTGTTAACAGACTTATATCACTTTCATCTACCTGATTAATGTGGGGTATTAATACATTCTTAAAATCCTCAGCAATTTTATGTCCATATCCATGTTTTTGAGCTATTTCTCTCACTAAGTTTTCTATGGTAATTTGATGCCATTCTTTTGATACTTTTGCCTTCAAAGATATTCCTAAATTTGTTACATGAGCTTTGATTAGTAGAGTCTTAGGTGGACTTTTTAAGTCCGGTGATGGCTTAGCGTGTAAAGGCGTTAAGTTTGTTGAGCGCACACGGACGTGAGGTGGGTTCGAATCCTGCTGAGGCCAAATACTTATTTATAAGTTGGTCGGAAATTTAGTGGTTAGCTCAACACCAGACGGACAAAGTGCAAAATGTATCGACGCTGAAGGCCACTAAAGGACCAGGGCGCCGGAACACACTTTGCCGTGTCCTGCGCAACCGTAGACATGCGGACCCCACTCAGTTGGTAGGTTCAGTAGTGCCCCCTGGGTGGGGACGAGGTCTTAAGTTGTCGCTCATAGGACCGTGGTTCGGAACCCACGTTAAGCTGTAGGTCCCGTCTGGCTGACATCACCCAGACGTAAAATGACAGGGCGCACAATAAGCCGAGCGGCTTCAGTGCATGGGTTATCCCGGCCCTATTCTAATCTAATCTAATCTAGGTGGACTTTATATTGTAACTTCGTTGACTGTATATATGCCCATTGGAAAGATTCCAATTTCCTTATAACCTAGTGCTATGTTTAATTCATTTGGAATTTCTACATTTTCATTACCATAATCAACACATACCTCTGCAACATCATCTATAGTACCAGATTCATCAGTAAGATGCACTGATATTACATGATCTTTTATTCCCTCAATGCTAAATTCAGGTTTCATTTATTCCCACACTTTTAACTTCGATTTTTTAATTGCTCTTGTATTAAAGGCAGTTTAATCCTTAACCCAGATGGCAAAGAACCACTATACTCTGCAAGACCAGGATTAGCCTCTAAAACTACTTCCACTACTCCTCTAGTTGCTCCATAATGCCTCCAGCAAATTAGATCTATCATCTCTCCTTCCTTACTCCAGTAATATGTTGTCATTTTTAGTTAAATCTCTTTAAACTTAAACTAAACTCAACCTTTTTGGTAATCCACAAGGAAAAAATGATGTTTGTTTTTTCTCTATCCGTACAATCACAAACCTCCCTAAAACATTACCTAAACTGTCACTACTTTTTAATTGATTTAAATCATTAAGATTATGGAAATAAGTTATTCCTTCTAAGTCTATATTTTCTGTACCTTGGCCAATATTTTGCAATGAAGGTAGTTTACCAATGCACTCAATTGTACTCCAACGATTTTCTTTACTGCACTTTACACTTGTTGGAGAAAGCTTATGTTGACCAAGTGATAGCATTAGTAAATTGGCTTTATTGAATCAAACAGAACATTACGTGATTTTTCCCTTATTTTTTTATTACTGCATCAGCAAGACTACGTGCATCTTGTTTAGGTTCTGCTTTTATACTTATATTAAATGTAAAAGTGTGATTGAAAATTTTTTGTTCACACTTTTCACAGTCTTTTAAAACTTTCTCTGCATTATCTTCTATAGCACTTTTTTTTGTAATCACTCTAGCACTTTCAATATTCGTTCTACTATTCGAAATTCCACTAAAAGCATTATTATTTAATAAAGGATTTCCTTTACTGAAAAATTTTCTATTTTCACTAGTTGCACTGCCTATTTGTGCTTCTACTGGTTTCTGTAATGCTTTTATTGGACTATCATTAAACAATTTTCCTACACTAATCCAATTTTCTATAGGTTTTGTCACCGATTTCCAGATACTTGAGAAAAAGTTCTTTACCTTTTGCCAATTAGCGATTATAAGTGCTGCACCAACTGATAGTCCAGCAATAGCAGCTCCTATAGGATTGGCAACCACAGCTAGCGTTAAAGCTTTCAGTCCCATGATCACTGCTGGAATTACTCGAGCTGATAATGAAGTTAATACTGGCAAAAGTGTTCCGTGTAAAATAGCCTTAAAAGGTAATATTCCACCTCCAGCCAATGCAAATGCATAACCAAAACCTACTACTGTAATCTTGCCAATAATAAGAGCTGAAATTATGCTAATAACTCCTGTAGTCAAAATTGGACACTTCTCTGCGAACCAAATTATACCTGTAGATATAGACCTCAAAATCTTACTTATCCAATTTAAAGGAGGTAGCATAACTGACCCTAAGTTCATCCCTAGTTCTGCTATTGTATTTTTGAGTAGTTGCAAATTATTGGCTGTAGTACTTGCACGGTTATTAAATTCCTTTTGCATAGATTTATTATACTTTTCTTTATCAACCACAAAACCTATTGCTTTTTTATATTCTTCCAAACTCCCAACTATCAGTGCAATATCATCTTGATATTCTTGACCAAAGAGATTGTGAACGTTCTTGTTTATCTATTTTCTCTAAAGTTTTAAAAAAGTAGAGTAATGCTTCTTGACCGTTTTCAGCAACTTTTTGTGACATTTCCTCTGCAGTGATACCTATCGATTCCAATGCGGCCTTGAACTCTTTTCCTTGCCCTTCAGCAGTTTGAAGTTTACTAAGTAGAGCGTTTATTGCAGTTGCTGCTTTTGCTGGTTGTTTACCTAAACTAATGAAAGCATTTACTAAACTGCTTGTCTTTTTGTTGCAGTATTATCTGATAGATAAGTTATAATATCACCAACTCCTTCCATCTTCTCTACTGCAATTCCATAAATGTTAGCGAGTTTAGCTATAGAATCACCAGCTTGCTTAGCAGACATGTCAAATGCTGTGGCCATTTTAGCTACTATTGTGGTAAATTCAAGCAGCCTATCTTTGTCGATACCAAGCTGACCACCACTTGCAGCTATTTTTGCTAACTCTGCAGTCGATAATGGTATTTCACGGGATAATTGCGCTTTTTTGCCAAAGCATTTTGCTGTTTTTGTATTACAGATCCTAATTTACTGTATTTTCCTTTAAGTACTTCAATAGATGAACCAAGTTTAGTTTGATCCCTCACTAAAGATTTAATATCCTTTTCACTTTTTCTGATTTCTTCATTTAATGTGTGAAGTGCTCTTTTTAATATAAGCCTCTTTTGCCTTTGATGCTGATGATTTCAATTTTTCGAATTTATTTTTCAGTGCTTTATTTGGTTCTTTTTTTTCCTTCTTTTCTTTAGCAATTACTGCAGCTGATTCTTTTGCTTTCTTCTCCGCTTCCTTCCAATTCTTCATGGCTTCAAGGGCATCATGATTTAGTTGCTTAAATTTGGAAACCGATTTCATTGACGAATCAAGCTGCTTTATACTATCACCCAACTTAGAAAGCTTTGCTGCGCTACCTGTCATTGCACTATTAAAACTTGCATCTAACGTTGCGCCGATCTTTATTGAAAGCATTGACATTTTTTTGCTACTTATTTCTATCCAGGATAAAAATTCATTTACATCCATATTAGTAATCTGCTCAATTCCACTTCCTGAAATAGAACTGAGTAGTAATACATTATACTTTAAGTTCTATGTTCCAGCGGCGACAAAAAATCTTTCAGCACCTTTTGTATTTCTAAATAATCTTCAACTGCTTCTTTTGGCACGGATGCTAGATTAGCAGTTAAAGCTATTTCTTTTAAAGCTTCGCCTTCTATACGTTCTACAGCAAGTTAATCTCTTACTTTAGGTTTGCGCATCGATAATTCTGAGACAGAAATTCCATCAACTGTAATTGGGTTATTAAGTGTTATGGTGTGCATTACTTTCTCCTTAAGAATAAAATTTCAAATAAGTTTTTATATTCCTAAAATCGTTTGCAACAAAGCCATCTAATCAACACCGTTTATCTTTCTAATCATATTTTCAGCATCGATTTCTATTAATTCATTACCACCTATAGTAAGTTTGTAGTAATGGGCAGCTACAGTGCATTTTAGAGTGGCTTTTTCAGCAGGTTTCCAGCTACCAAAATCAAATTCTTTGAATATGCCCCTAAGGTTGATAATGACTCCTTCAATATCATTACTTCCACTTCCTTGCATTCCACCACGGAGCGTCAAAGCTAGTGAATTTCCGTTTATCAAGCCGAAAGAGCTCTGTATCATATTCAGAAAAAGTGAAATCTGCTTTAAGCTTTACACCCTGAGGTTATCTCAATAACATTTACACCATGTAAAAATTCTTCAGCCATTTCTTTGTATTTTTTTCCTGAAATCATCGAGCAAAGTCTGTAACTCATTTTTACTCTTGGCTTCTTCAATCTTTCTCTTGGCTAAATCTTCAAGCTCTTCACATTTCATTATTTCTTTTACTGCTTTTTTCTCTTGTTCCTCAATTATTCTTGCCATTTCAAAAACTGTAATACCACGGGCTTTGGCTCTCGCATCCTTTTCATTCATAGATTCTGGTACTGCGGTTTTCGCTTGAATCTCATAAGATTTAGCTTTTTGGTGAGAATGCCCTGCGTATTGGTGAGTATAGTTATCATAATAAGCACGAAGATTAGAAAGTGCAAAAACTTCGCATTTTGCAGTAACTCCAATTAAATGTCTTCTTGATTTCGCTGAGCAATTTTGCCTCCTTCTGTTAAACAATAGCTTTTTTGCCAATCAAAATCATTCATACCAATCATTTCCAGTTGGCTTGCTTTCAAGCGTTGTTGTTTCTACTTGTTTGTGGTTTTCAAAACGTATGTAAATGCTCACAGTTTTTCTCCCTCCCTATTTGATTTACTGCCAAATCTCACGTGTGCTAGATAACCCAGGACATTGCCAAGCCTTTAGTGTTCTCTCTACGTCCACCTCAAGCCCTGTAGTTAGAACATTGCTACGTATGTTATAAATCCCCCACTGAATAAATTGACCTCTGTACATTTGTGTACATAATTTGATGCAAGCATACCTTGACTAACTTGTGTTCTGGAATACAGGTAAGATGATGTGTAAAGTAATATTGCAACTGTTTTTCCTGCTGGAATCTCCTCATTACCAGATTGGTATTATCTGGTGTTCCCACAAATAGTCCTGCACTCTTTACTAGAGTACGATGATACAACAAATTTTATTGTTATATTTATGTTCACATTGGTTGTATTTTTTATAAATACTACTCCAAGTGCAGCGTATGGGTAATAGTATATCTCATCATAACTACCCGAAAAGCTTTTTGTGCATAACTCTCTGTAAATAAATGTTCCCTTGCTTCCCTCTATAAAACTTAGTTGTCTTGGCCGATAAAAACTAACGTTAATCTGTATTGTACGTATGGCTACCTGCTAGTAGTTGTAACATATAGTCAGTTTTTGTTATATCACTACTCCACTTTCTGTCATAAAAGTTCCGTGGCCAAAGTAATTATTTTTTCTTCCAAGTACACCAAATAAGAAAGGTAATGACCCTGGTTCAACCATACTGCGCTTTCTTATTTCATTTATAAGAGACGCTTTTAACTGTTCATCCCGAGTTTTTACCTCATTAGAGATGTTTTCATTTCTCCTATAATTGATGAGCCAGTGGTAACAGCACGAAAATCTTCTACTAAACTTTTAAGACCATCTTTATGACTGTTACTAATGCAATTTATTGCTGCAATATTGGCATTCTTTCTCGTATCAAGTAGAAATATATGAGAATCTGATGATGCTTTTAAAGTATTTAAGGAATTATCCCTAAGCTTGTCATCTGCACAATTTTAGAAACTGCACTTTTGTCGACTATTGATTCCAATGCTTTAGCAAGATATGCTAATTGATCTGGAGTACTGTTTACTGCTAAATCCCTAAGCCTCTTTTGTAGTGCATCAATCATCTCTTTTACCTCAGTCATCTGCACAATGTCAGCAATAGCTTTTTTATCTGCTATCAACTCCAGCGATTTTGCAAGATATGCCAGTTGATCAGGTGTGCTGTTTGCTGCTAAATCATTTATCCTTTGGTATCTTGCTTCTTTCATTCCCAAAAATTCAAAAAAGTTTCAAATCTAAATCGTTTAAAATTATTTTTTAGTTGATTATGCTCATCTTCTCTTTCGGTAATATCTTCATCCATTTTTTCTATAGCTCTGCGAATAGTCCGGCTACATCTTCCACTGCAATGTTTTCTGGATGTGGTAGTGTATATCCTCGTTTGCTTTGGTCATTTGGCATCGATTCAAGTAATAATCACTCGCAAATTTTTTACTTTAGGACGATAGATAACCGTTCCACTTAAAACTAAGTTTATCCTTGTCTTATTGCCATTAAAGTGTCAGCACATGAGTTCTCTCACCAAATTTTCTCCAATTGGTTTTCCTGATGTTAAATTGACTAATTGCCAATCCACATTTTTTTGCACATATGCTTGTACGTCTGCAGTGCCAGGTATTAGCGCATCATATGTTATGGTAATCTTAGTGTTAGCTCCTGCAGTAATACTTCTTGTAACATAATCTCCAGACTCTGAAAGATTACCCATAACTAACTGTAACCCAGGATAAAGAACTGGACTTTTTTCTCGCCCTCCTTTTAGGCTTGCTTTTACCGTTAATTCCCCATTTATTCTTTCACGTAGTGCAAGCGGTAAATTATCAGACAAAAAGTTATCTTTTCCTTCTTCATCTGTTAAGATAAATTCCACATTGGTATCAAATGCTACTTTTTCGACGTTCATCAAAACAATTAAATGTGATAAATTATTTGCAGTAACTTTTCCCAGATCAATAATGTAAGAAACTTCGCTAAATTTTACAGCATTTAGCGTAAATGTTTGCGCTAATGGATCAACTCGTCTTGCTGCGATCACTCTTCTTCTTTCTTCTATGGTAATAGTTTTTTTACCAGTATAAGTTGTCTCTCCATAGCTTCCTTTATCCCCATAAAACTGTACTAATTTAGTACCTGCTGGAATGTTTGCTGGGATTTTTATTTTTCCCTTTAATTTTCCTTGGTTGTTAGCTGTTAGCATATTTTTTACCTCTTATGCCATAGGCTGAATGACAACACCATCGAACTTTATCTCCTTAAGCTTTTCACTGGGCTCAAAACCTTCAATTTCAAAATTCTGTATTGCTTCTCTCATAAATTTAGTTTCGTATGAAGTACTTGACAGTAGCTCTGTCGTTTCTTTAACATTAAATACTCTTGTTACTGGACATTTCCAATTCGTGGTCTCTGTCCAGTGGTCAATATTTTTATTTAGAGTAATTTGCGCCGGGACTGTATCAAAAGCTTGATACGGATTAATCTTTTCTCCTTTAGTCTGTAAAAGCTGCTCCAGTACCGGTTCAAATTTATAAGGTAAAAGATAAGGTTCTTTACCAGGCGCGCTTGTGGCGGCTTCGGTTGTATCGGCAAACGTCGATCACTGGAGTTAAGCAGTGAAATGCGCGCCCATAATTTAGATGGGTGTCCGACGGCAGCGGTGTTTCGGGCGGCGGCACACGGTGTTGTCTGCTCGGGGATGCGGACCGAGCAACAACCATTTAAGTTATGGAATGAATGGTGTGTGAATGAGAAGGAGTAGGGGTCAAGGTACAATAAGCCTTCAGGCTGCAGTGCACCACCTAGGGGGCGGTCGTCGGACCTGGGTGGGATGACCCCGAAAGGGTGAAAAAAACAAAAAAAAAAGGTTCTTTACCTCTTTCTGATTTCCACATTTCTAGGTAAAATTAATTCTTTGTTTACTATTGCTGCAGACTGCGAAATTCCCTGACCACGCATATCATCATCAAAAAATGGATCAACAAGTACTCCTTTTTTGGTGGTAAGTTCTCTTGAATTTGCATCACTGCGTAGACGTTCCTGTGCAACCAGCGCATAAAGATCATTTATTCCTTTTTTCATTGCTTCAAGCTCATTCATCGGTACAGCATGAATAGCATTATTCACTATTTTTATCCCTTCGCCTTTTTTCCACGTTTGATAAATGTAGCAGAGCAAAAGTTGTCCAGAGGGTGCTTTAGGCATCGACGGTCGCCAAGAGTGAGCTATTCCTTTTATTCTTCTTACCACTCCTTTTGCATCTATAGTAATTAAATCAAAGCGGGACATTTTCCAGGTGTAATCTATCAAAACCAAGCTGTTATCAATTGCTCCTTTTACTTTACATCCCTCTTCACTTATATCTTCAGGACTTACCTGAGTGCGACAGCGGTAAGTGATATGATAACTACTTCCAGGAGCTGGTTCTTTTCCAGGTAATGACCAATCAACGTTTCCTGCGTTTAGTTTATAATCTACACTATTTTCATAAATAACATTGCCTTGTTCAATTTGAATAATCTCAAGTACTGCAGAGTCAGGTATTGGATCAATAGCTCCTGAATATAAACCATGAGTAATGGTAATAGTTTTTTGAATAGTTATATCTACTTTTTTGATTTCACTTATTGGAAAATCATTAACCTTCAGTTCCATTACTCTTTGGCTATTTGGCTGAAAAGTATGTGGTTCTGATTCAACTGATTTTATAACAGGATCTTCATCAAAGGAAACACGAATACTGTGAGGTAACTCAATTTCATAACCATCAACATGAGCTTTGCCCTCATTAATCACAAATATTTTTTCCCCTTCCCCCTCTTCCTTTTGCAAAAACATTACTTCAAGGCCATTTACGACATAGTAACCATTGGCTTCTTTGTCATAACGAGCAAGAGCGGTAGTTACCATATTTGCTTGTGGTGGCGGTAAATGTTCTATTAATACTCCATTTTCAATATTGTAAATTGGGTAAAATTCTCCTACAGCATTAGTAGTCACACCCTCAGCTTGATAACCCCAAATGGCGGAAACTTTAAGCCTTACAGCTCCTACTTCCTGATAGTTTCTTGTACCAACTGCAGGATCACGAAGATATTTATCCTCAAGTTCTGTAATCGTAGATTCTAGATAATAAACACCTATACGCACTGCGGTACTCAGTGGAACAATAAATTTTTCTTTTTCGACTTTTCTGACTGCTCCACCAAGGTAGATTTTTCCTGCTTCAAGTGTAACTTTACCCGTTTCTCTATCTATAATACAATTGCTTCCCGTTATAACATCACCATCACGAAATATTGCATCACCTATGCCTTTAAGCTTAGAAAGAGCATACTCCTGAGTCTCGTTTAATTCTGCAGATTGCAAATCTCTTCCTGCACGAAACAAGCTTTTTTCGTATTCTTTGTCAGGATTAAAGCCGTTATAATAGGTGTTTAAAGTCATTTTGTTTCAAAAAGTTACAACAAATGAAAAAGTTTCCCGAGTTGCAGATGTTCTGATAAGTATATATTACTGTACTATTCTCTACAATAGAGCTGTTTTCCGTACGTTTTATTCTACCACTACTGCTCTCAACTATATAGTCAATACTGGATGGATACACTGTTTGTCCTGTTAAAACCCTTACATCTTTAATAGTGTGGTGATCTAGAGCTATTTTACCTTCAATAAAAACCTTTGAGACCTGATGGCTACTTGCCCAGCTTGTATCACCACTTCCCCAGGCAAGATGTATGGCTTGTTCTTTAATACTTGCGGCTATTGCTGCTCGACCTGATTGTGTAAGAATTGACACCTGTGATGAGTTTGAAAGGCTTATATAATATATATTCAGGATTTGGAAAATTTTTGTCCAAAAAAATGAATTTTTGCCTAATTTTTTGTTGCAGTATTATTTAAAAATCGAACTGTTTTATTCTCGAAAAAAAAACAATGGAATATCAATAGGTTCAAAATTGCATTTGTATTATTTATTTTTGCTCCTGTCCTACAAAGTGCACCTATAAGTTCTCATCCTTAAAGCATTAATTGTTTTAGGGAAAAGTTATGAAACTAAAAACTGTCATAGTTGTTCAAAATATACGGTATCAAGCTAAGAGATTAAAACTTTTTGAATGCTTTACTCATGAAACTCATGAAGGTCTTGAGCAAGAACTTTTCTGTGGAATTTGGACTTATCTTGATAGATATGACGAAAGTAAAGGTAGCTATAACACTTTTGTAGCAAGATTAACTGAACGTCGTGCCAACAACTTATTAGAGAAACAACTATGTATAAAACGCAATATTAATAACTACATCAATATTGAGAAAACAGAAGCTTTTGAAGATGAAGTAGCGAAACGTACTGATGTAGATTACATGATTTCAACACTACCAAGAAAGATGCAAAAGATATGCGAGCAACTCAAGTACTTTAACTTATATGAAGTTGCTAAGATGAACAACATATCAAGAACTACTTTAAATACTATGGTAAGAAAAATACGTATAAAACTCTCTTCCATCTACTACAAGGGCAAAAAGAAAAATTGAACATAAATTCTACCTTTCCTGAATATATAACATATACCATTGAGGTGAATAAATAACTTTTAAAATTTTAAATAATAATGAAAGATTGAAAACAACTACAGGCATAAAAATAGTAATTTTTGGTCCTTACGGGATTGGTAAAATCAGCCTCTTAAAGACTATAAGTGAACCAACACTCTGTCTTGATTTTGAAGCAGGGCTTTTAGCTGTCTAAGACTGGAAAGGAGATCAACTGAGATTCGCACTTGGAATGAGGCCAGAGATATTGCTTGTCTTATTGGTGGTCCAAACCCTGCACTAAAATCTGATCAAGCATACAAGAGGAGAAGGTAAGTTTAAGCTAGATGCAGGAAGGTTTGAAATAGGTAACTTCTAAAAAATACTTAAAGCTCACTTATGAAAGTTTTGTGGGTTCATTTTGTCTCTCTGAAAGTAAGGTTTTAAGAACAAAAATAAACTCCACACGACCAAATTTCCATGATTTCCGGAAAATTTATCAAGATTTGGAAATTAGAGTATATTCATACTTAAGATATTGAAATTCGTCGTTTTTTATCCATCTAATATTACGTTTCCATTTCCAAAAATTTAGCTAATTTGGTAATACTCAAACCCGCTACAGTGGCTGATTTCCACTTTCCGAGAATCTTATAGATTATATATATATATATATATATATATATATATATATATATATATATATATATATATATATATATATATATAAATAATAATAAATGATATAGTAATAAACTAATATAAAATACAATAACTATAGTAATAGTTCATAGTAACTTTTGAGCAAAAAGAAAGAAGTTTGGAAAAGTTTTCATTAATAAAAATACAACACAGAGACAAAAATACGAAAAACCTAGTATTGCATTTTGAACGACTTGAAAAAAGATGAAGGACCTAAAAGTGAAAGACAAATGCTTACAAAAGACAAAACAATTTATAATAGCGTTTTAACAAGACTCTATGACCCAAGGGTACAATTATACCACCTTGACCTAAGTTACTTATGTAAGGTAGCTTAAAACTCGATTATAAGGCATTTCTAAATTATCTTTTACCTTAAACTTTTACTTACTACAAAAAGTAGCATTTTATTTTACCATGTTTTTATTTATTGTAAAATATTTTTTCAAAAAAGTGAACAGTTTTTGTAATTTCGGTGAAACAAGAGGATTTTGGAGGTCTTATTGAAATATAACTATTTTTATCTAAAACTCTTAAGTTGAATCTTTAGGTAATCTCTATAAATAATTTGTAGATGAATCTAAAGGAACAAAAGTTTGGAGTTGCTTCTATAAAACAAGAAACAGAAGCTACAAAATCCACTTAAAATTGAGACAAAGATCAAAATTTATTTATTTACGTCTCCAGGCTAATCTACTATATTATTGGTAGATAAAAAGCAGAGATATGGGGCTTTCTAAAGGGTGGGGACAACTTTTCACCCCCTTAAAGTTAAGACAAAATAGAATATTAAACACAGATAATTCAACTATAAGCTGGTCTTTGTTGTAGTTATTTTCTCACCTGCTTTAATTAATTTATCAAAATCAGATTCATACTCTGTATAGACTTTCTTATAATAGTCCGAATGCAATAAGATATGTGTTAGCAGGCCAAATGTTGTTTTTTTTACATTTTTAAAATAAGAAGTAGATGGCTGAACTTGTTTTTTATACAGCATTTCTTATATTGATCAAACCTTTCAATTGATTATTGCTAACTCTTTCTTACTTTGAATCATCTCATCAATACGCTCTACAAAAGTACCTGTTGAAAGTAGCCTGTACACCATAACATTACGTTCTTGCCCAATACGGTACGCTCTATCTGTTGCTTGTGCTTCCACTGCTGGATTCCACCATAAATCGTAATGATATGCATGGTTTGCTGCTGTTAAATTAAGCCCTGTTCCACCAGCTTTTAAAGACACTATGAGAATATTTGATTGAGATGAGTTTTCAAAATCATTAACCATTTTGTCTCGTGCTTTACGGGATAAACTTCCATTTAGCCATAATTTCACCCATTTCTGTGTATTGGGTAAATATCAATGATTTTTCTGCAAATTCGCTAATTCCTACTAGTATCTCTTCTAGCATCTGCATCTTTCCTGACTGTTCAATACTTGAACGCTTTTTCTACCAAAATGTGATGGATGGTTACAAACTTGCTTTAAAGCATTGATAAGCTTAAGAATTAGACTTATTTTGCCAGTGTTCAATACTTCGCCATTTGGTAGTAAACAATTCTTCTTCCGATAGCTTTTTCTTGGAAGAGTAGAAAGAATAATCTGATGTCCCCGTAGGATATTTTTGCCAATGCTTGTAAGCTGTTTGCAGAATACTGTGAAAATTTTTTCAAAATAGAGTGGATTATTCGTCAAGATATTTTCGATACAGCTGGCAAGGTTAGGAATAGTCGATAGATCAAAATCATTTAAGTTTACTTGGTCATATATTTTAACTTTAGAAGACGATTTAAATAGATCATTAATTTTTAGATACTTTGAATGTTTTCTAATTTTCCATTTCCAAAATCATCAATCAGCGACAACAAGTCACAATAACAATCGGTGCAACATTGTCGGCCGACTGTAGCTTGTTCAAAAATGTGAGCAATAAAGTTGGCCAACATTTACAGATATAAGTGTTTTCCGTCCACACTTACTAGCTTTGGCAAAATGAAAATCGAGACAAAATTGAAAAAAATTACGGTAATGGCAATTATCCAATTTAGACAAGGGCCAGTTTTTGTGAGTTCTAGTATAGCATTTTCTTATAACAAATCTGGCTACCCTCTCATTGAATATCCTAAACAAATTGTTGTATGTTTTAATCGGAAAATGCAAGAAAAAGTTCATGTGAACATTTATTCTAAAAAGGAGTGTTTTTCAGACACAGGGCTTAAAATTTAATTTAACACAAATTACTTTTTAAATATCTTAAAAACTATTTGACCCAATTTTGGTAAAATTTGGTACGTTCTTATTAACAAGAGCTTTTAATTGGCTTAAAATTTATTAGTTCAGGCGCAGCGTCAAATTATTCAAACTTAATATAATTTAGAAAAATTAAAGATGGCTACTGCTTTTTTTTCGGTTTGATATGTTTTTAAATCAAGTAACATTTTTTTCTTGTGTCTAGAATGATTTGCCTCCTTTCTTAGTTTTTGAAAAAGAAATTAACCGGCTGCTAATTTTATTCTCTTTTTGTCGAAATGTAACCTAATATTATAGCTTACAGGCCCGTTTCTGACGGAGTTGCGACGTAAGGGGGAAAAAAGTTAGAGTGCGGCATTTTACCAAATGAAGGACGGTATTTAGAATACAAGTTTTTGAAGTTGAAAACAGCGGAATTGTACGGGTTAAATCAAACATTATTTCTATTAACTGTAGCACCTTGGAAAACGAAGTTTAAAAATACTTAAAAGACTTTTTTATGTTTTTATAAGTATTTTATTGAAGTTTTCTAATTAAAGCTTGGGATACCCTTTATTATTACTTGGAAGAATAAGTAAAACATTCGAGAACAACATATTGTGTACTATAATTCACGGATTTATCAATATTCCATAAATTGCTTAATCGGACAGAAATTTAATGGCGTGTTATATTTTGTGGCTATCATAAACATTTAGTTTCTATTAATTCAATAAAAATACTTCAGTCAATAGAAACAATGAAACCAATTTAAAAATACGTTTTTTGAATTACTTTATAATTTAAGAAAGGCACTAATTAGTTAAAAGAAAATATTAAGAAGAGAATATAAAAAAAATGAAAACAGAAACGTCAATAAAAACATATCAGTCA
>JACEGR010010739.1:0-17791 GCA_014170235.1 Listronotus bonariensis | reverse complement strand
CAGGGTGTTCCGAATTTATGCATTACATTTTTATGGCATCTTCTACGTCGAAAATAAGCCTAGTTTCCTATATAAACATATGTACGGAAACGCTTTCTTATTATTGGAGATACAAAGTCGGTTAAATTAGTAAAGTTATAGTACCGCTGATTACCTTCAGTGGCGGCTTGCGGATCCTAAAACAGGTGTAGTGCAGGAAGGGACAAAAGCGCATTCAACATTTTAGCAAAATTGAAAATACTCAAGTAACAAAAGTCTAAGTAAAAAGTCTTAATATCTAAACTTAGCTAAATTTTATACACCAAATCAATCCTATCTTTTAATGCAACAAATTATATCTTCATAAAATGGTTGAGTTTTTATCAGTTCCTGTAGAAGCTCCATTTGAATTGAAATATTGGCCAAAGATAAAAGTCTATCTTGGGATATACTGTCCCTTAAGAAAGTTTTTACCGCTTAAGACAAGAAAAACTCCGTTCCACTGACACGCTTCTCGATGGTATCTTTAAAATTGGCGAAAAAAGTTTATACGCCTCGGTAAAAATGTCTTTATTTGCGCCAACTTGTTTCACTAACTACTGCAATGAAATATTTCTATACCTTTCATCAGCAAATATTAGGCCAAGTTCATTTTTGAGCCGCTGATTTTTGGAAATGATTCGGCATATATCTCCAATAAATTTTGAAAAGAATCAGTGGGAAAAGTTTGGTTGTACTGGCCAAACTTTGCCGTATCAGCAAGACAAAAAAATTGTAGTTTGTAACAATCCTCGAATCTTACTTCCATTTTCATCAAATATGATCTAATATTTCATAGAGAAGTGCTCTGTACTGTCCTTTAATTTCTTCCCTGTAAAAAATCACTATCGCGAATAATACCCAAACTCGTGGTTGCTTTTTCAATTTGATGGGGATCCAGATCTTCAATACACCGCACTATTCGCCGTCGCAGTTCTTCTTTAGTAGGTACTGGAGTAATGTACACCCTTTCTTTTAAAACACCAAAAAAGTCAAGCTGCGTGAAATCGGGTGATCTCGGTGGCCAATCCCATGGCTCCAAGCGCCTAAACCAACGATCGTCAAACATTTCGTAAAGTTCCCTGGAAACTTCCTGGGTACAATGAGCTGGCGATCCGTCCAGTTGAAACCACGAATTCCTATATTCCGTTAAAGACAAATTATCGACAAAAACGGTAACAGTCTTCCTTAGTATTTTTAGATATCTCTGAGCATTGAGTGTGTCATCATAAATAAAAAGCTAATTGTATTCTTCTTAAAAATACAGAAAACATTTAATTCAAATTTTTCTTGAAACCCCATTTTTTTTTATCACGTTTCATTTTGGAAGATTATTTTAAAGACTGTCAATAACTGTTTATAAGTTACTTATAAAAGTCACCAAAGTGTCATAAGCTTGATATTTCCATGGTTACTTAAAATTAAATTTTTTCAAAAAATAATTTAATACAAAAAAGCAGCTTATTAAGAAAACTTGATGATTTAGGTATAGGGACATGATATGTCATCTTAAAGCGTTCTTCTTTATCTTTAATTTTTTGAGTAATATACAGGGGGTTTCATTTAAAAAATACTCTTTTGACTCCTTTTAAGAATAACAGAAATAATAGTAATTTTAGCACGCCCTGTATGAGATGGAGTCGATTTGCCGGTGTAAATTAAATACATCGTGTCTGTCTAAACTACCACCAAAACATCAACTTTTCATGAATTGAGAGCACTAATTTACTTAAGTTTAATTAGGGCCATGTTTTGGACCATATTTAACACAAATTTTTCCTCGGCATTTTTCAAAAAATCAAATATTACAAAAACGCATAAAATTAGACACTTAGTACTATAAACAAACTTGAGTTATTTTTAAAGTAGAATTTAAAACCGTCATAAAATATAGGGTGTTCCATTTAAAAAAAATATAACTTTGATACGTCACACTTTTTGGAGACACCCTGTATAGACTAAAATAATTTTATACTGTGGTCTTAATTCAGACCTGTATATGTTCCAGTATTTACTTTTAAAAACCCCAAGGTTATCCAGCTACAGACCGTGTCGAATATGGTGGGCCACCTGTATTTTTAAGAGGAAAAATGGTATGCCACTGGATTTTTCTAAAATAAAAATATTTTTTTATAATGCCCATTTAATTTAACACAAATTTGATCTCTTGACTTTGTTTCATTTGATGCACGGTTTTTGCGTAAATGAATAAAAACCATTTCTCGGCATGGTCAAATCCCATCTAATTAAAGAATAAATATCGAAGGTAATTTTTCACTGTCACAAAATCAAATTTGTGTCAAACTTAATGTACATTTAAAAAAATATTTTTATTATAGAAATATGCAGTGGCGTACCATTTTTTTCCTAAAAATATTTACCCTAAAGCCCTTATGAACGACCCTAGTAAAAATAATTTTTTTCTTTGTATGCCAAAAATGTCTTTTAGTGCATGGGAGGCGTCCCCAAATGTTTTTAAAATATCTAAATTGGTATAAAAGTAATTTAAAAAATATATATATATTTTTAAAATTTTAAACACCCTGTAATTTAAAACCAAGACGTTTAAGACATTACATTTTAGGTTTCTTTATATTTTTTATTGTAGAATTAGCCCTTAAAGTTTGTCGGATAAGTTGTGAAACAACCTGTATAAAGATTAAACCACACATACCTATATCAAAAAGTTAATAATAAGAAAGATACAGGGTGTCAACGTAAAAAAATATTTTTTTATTTTTATCAATAACTTTTGATACATTTTGAATATTTTAATAAAACTAGGTCTCTAGGGGTTTTTTGACATGAGCTATTTGGATCTGATATACATTTTTGTACCGTCTTAAGTAAACCAGTAAACTAAATAATGGTTCCTACACAAAAAATGTATACTTTGTAAGAATGGCTCTGAGCAACCGTTTTCAAGATATTTGAATTTAAGTTGTTTAGGGCAACCAAACAATGCCTTTAAAAACAGCATATTAGTCATAACTACAACTGCCTCTGATAACGAATGATTAAATGTATTCTTCCCTTTACTTTTTGGTTGCACTAAAAACACTTAAATTCAAATATCTTTAAAAATTCTTACTTTAAATATACATACTTTCTGAATTACTTTTACTAAAACAATAGACTGCTAAAAAATGCTAGGTACTGATTGGTTGGGAATTTACGAGGCAACCGTATCTATTAAAAGATTGTAGTGCCGCGTGCACTCTTTGGAATAAAAAATAATTTTCAAAATCGATCTGGAGTAATCGGTGCAACTGCATATAGAAATATACAGGGTGTTGGTAGAAAAATTAAGGGCAAATTTTACTACTAAAAATATTCAAGAAGGTTTCTATTAGGGCTGGCAAAAACCGGAAAAAAACAAAACCGGTTTCGGTTAAAACCGGTTAACCGAATATTTAAAACCGGTATTAAAAACCGGTTTTAAAACCGAAAACCGAAAACGGTTTTCAAAACCGATACACCAAAATCGGTTTTTAAAACCGAAAACCGAAAACGGTCTTTAAAACCGAAAACGGTTCTCAAAACATAATACCATTAAATTTGCCCCTTTATTTCAAACAATTCTTACTAGAAACATTTTCTTCTAAAATGCGCCGTTTTCTGGTTATTTGCCTGTCTAAGGTTAAATGAACCACCCTGTATAATCTGTCAACCAATATCCGATTTTACAAAATGAACGGTTTTTCTTTTTAGAAATAAACCGCAATCAACCAAATACCTATTAATTGATATTTGAAGAACCGCTTTTCGATTTTGGTCAGATTATCAAAAAAACGGTATTCGAAAACCGATTATCCGAAAAACCGGTATTTGAAAACCGCTTTTTTAAAGCCGGTTATCCCATATTCGAAAACCGGTTTTAAATACCGGTTTTCGGTTTTGGCCAAAACCGCGGTTAACCGAAAAACCGGTTTCGGTTACCAGCCCTAGTTTCTATAAACATGGCCAAACCTTGTTTTCAAAATACAGGGTGTTAAACTTAAAAAATATAGTTTTTTTAACATCTTAAATATCCTTTACTTAACATTGTCTTTAATTCGCTTTATCAAGGAATAAAAAAAGATTTAACTAACCAGAACCAACCCTAACCCCCAATGTGACAGTTTTGCATGACCATCTGTGCCCCTTCGAACCCATGAAATTACACGTATCTGTTCCTTTTACTGTAGTTAGATAATCTCTTACATGCTTTCCTAACTACATACACATAATGTAAATTTCTGCTTTGTTCAAAGTACAGTTAGTCATCTTCATTAAAATATCTTTCTTCATTCCTTATATTTCCTACACAAATAATATTTAATAATATTCCTATTATCTTTTAAGATAGATAAAGTATGAGTAATAGAAAATGCCTTAAAGGTACGTAATTCTAATTAGTATTTTGATAAAAACATAATTATGAAAGTCTGGAATTCTTTATAGTTAAAGAAAAGGCATATTTTGCCATTAAATAAACAAAATATCCTACTTAAGTGGTCATTAGGATCTTTAGGCTTTAAATAATCCCCCGGCGGTGGTAATCTTGACGCATAATAACTAACTTTACCTATGCCAGAGAAAAGGTCCGAAAATTCGATAGGTACTTTTGACGAATATTTAGGTACAGGTTATATACAGGTAGGTTTGTTTAGGTTAGAGGGAAAATAATGGCGACATATGGTAGTGAATGTACAATGAATGTTTAATTAAGGAATTTAAATAATTAATAGTTTAAAAAACTAAAAAAACACGCTTTTATATGCAACCGAACTAAAAATTAGAAAATAATTTTTCATTAAAAAAATATTGTCATTTCATAGTAAAAAGCGTGGGGTGCATTTTACTATTTTTTCATAACTTTTCCATCATAGATATTTGCAAATATAATAATTATAACATTTAATATATTTATCACCCCACGCTTTTTACTATGAAATGACAATATTTTTTTAATGAAAAATTATTTTCTAATTTTAGTTCGGTTGCATATAAAAGCGTGTTTTTTAGTTTTTTTAAACTATTAATTATTTTTCATTTTTAGTTTCTGCTACTCTTGACAAAATGGCGAAAAAATTTTTTAATGAACAAGAATGGCAAATTTTAAAATTTTTCCAACAGATTGCAACTCACTAAAAATTTCTTCTTCATTAAGTAGCAAAGTTTGAAATTTTGCCAACAGATGGCAATCCAGGCAATGTTTGGACCGTTGCCAATATATTGCAACCCACTAAAAAATTTCTACTTCATTTAATAGCAAAGTTTGAAATGTTGCCAACAGATGGCAACCTAGGTGTTGTTTTTATAATATAATGGAATTTTTTTCCTGGCGATCCAAAAAAGATAACGGGATACTGTTTGCAGATTATTGCATTGTCATGTTTCCTTAATACGTGTGCAAAGTTTCAAAGAAATCGAATAGCTGGAAGTTGGTTAAAATTAGGCTCAAAGATTCCGTTACATAGCCAGATTGATAGATAGTTACAACCCAAGTTAATAAAAGCGTGTTAAAAAGATTAAATTTACCAGAACTAACCATAACTCCCCACCTATACAGTCTTCGGTTTTCAGTGTTTCAAAAAATTTGCAAGGCAATTGTAAGTACAAAAACTGATGAAAAAATGGTAAAAAAATGTTTAACAAAAGTAGCGAGACTTCGCGAGACTTTGCATCGGAAACACAACAATAGTTTTTATTATTTTAATTCTTTTACTTTTTAGTATACTAGACTAATAATACAGTTATTAGATTAAATGTTGTATATTTATGTTTACATGGGTAAGAAATATTAATGTAAATTATTGCAAATTTTTCGACAAAGCTAAAACACTTTTTATTTAGTACTTAATTATTTTTAGTTGTATGATTTTCATTGATTCTTAAAATACCCTATCAAGTTTCTTATTAACCTAATAGAAGAATAGGTTGATTAAAATTAAACATAGATTAAGGGACTTCGCAACAATAATTATATTAAACACATACAATGTTTTTTTTTTCTTTTATCTTTAGACACACCACGAAGGCTAAACGCCTAAATACTAACGTACCGTGGGTGTCTTAAGCGAGGTTAGAAGCAGTTTGTTGACACGGAACTTAAACACTTGAAGACTTGGGGGGAAAGGAAAGACCTCCGCGGGTAGCAGGTCCCACATTCTAGAAACTCTAGGGATAAAAGAACGAACAAAGTGGGAAGTTCGGGGTCTGTCCAGTTGGACCGTAAAAGGACGCATACGCGCGGCACCATGAGTTTCTCTGTTGGGAACCGTGAGTGGAGGAACATACTGGACAATTCTTCAGAGCAGAAGCCTATGAAAGTACCTATAAAAAGCGATAAATCCCTCACAGCCCGACGATGGGCAAGAGAGGGAAGCCTTTCTGTAAGTGAAGGATCATTAATGAGACGAACAGCTCTTCTTTAAATGGAATTAAGAATGCTTAGGGTTGTGGGGGACGCCATGCCTCAGATGAGAACAATATGTCAAGGGAGGTCGGATCTGGGACACATACAAAGTGTATAAATTAGAAAGGGAAAAATACTTTTTGGCTCTAAAGAGAAATCCAAGCTTTTTGAACCTGCCGTGGCTATAGATACAATGTGTCTATGCCAGTTAAGGATACTTTCAAATGTGATGCCCACAAGACTGAAGGTGTCCTTGGTCGCTCATAAGTAGAGGATGAGTATTTGGTGACTCTTTTCGCGACAAGGAACATGATTGTGTTTGGATGCATTAAAATGGACGAGATTTTTGGCGCCCCAATCCAATATTACATTAAGATCCTGCGAAAGAGACATCTGCATCGCTCTGCGTTTGTTTTCCAAATCAGGTTTAGTTATGGGTATAGGAACCTGAAAACTGGAGTAAAGGGTACTATCGCCGGCGAAACTATGAATGGAATTAGTTTTTTTGTATCTTCATGGTATCGTAAAAAGCTAAATGCTCGGGCTCGGGACACCTAAATTCAATGATAAGGTTTATAATTAATATTAATTACTACATTTAAACCTTGTTTTATTAGGTTGGATCGTCTTAAAGTAACCTTAGAAATTTTACCAAATTTAATATCTATACTGGCTAAACAGTTATAGTTTCTAGTAGATTCTTGTTTTTTTAGTGTACCTTTATTCTTTTGGTGTATCTGGCACACATATAGTTTGCGAAATTTTTAATTAACACATTTTATAAAAACTTACTTACTATCCAGTTAGTGTCAGTACTGCGAGAAAGACTTTTATAAAATTTTCACATTTTCCTGATTAGTTTTTGCCTTAGTTAATTTAAACTTTAGTTGCAAATATCTCTTGATTCTTCTCCTCAAATTGAAGATAGTGAAAGTCACTTCCCACAATATTCCCTATTACTTTTTAAACATTTTTGGAAAACAAATACATTAAAATAATACAATAAAGGGAAAACCCTAAAACCAACGGCGTAAAGCAATAAAAAAACTGTAAAAGACATTACTTGCCGATTTTCCTGGAAATAGTTATATCGCGAAGACTGCAACGGCGGTGGTAAACGAAGCGCAAGGCCTTCACTAAAGTTTTATTGAACAGGTAAATGGGGCGCAGGGATCTTGGGGTCAATAAAATCGTAAAGGTAAACGGGGCGCAAATGTTTTCTTTAAAGTAAAGGTATCGAAATAAAATGTTGGTCTATTTTTAAAAATTTTATTAATTACGAAACATTTATTGCATCAAAAATATTTACATATTATACACTTGACAAATACGAAGTACATTTTACAAAATGTAGTCTTCTTATTCACTGATTAAGTGGTATACAAATTATTAGTGTCAATTATAGGAATTCTTACCTGCCCTGACCCACACCCTCTCACGGGAAGGGCTGGCGCCCCATTTACCTATGATATAAACGTAACCTTACAGGCGTGCAGGTAAAAGAGATATTTTTCGCGCCCCGTTTACCTCCGTCCGACTGCAACAGGATAACCTTTGTAATAAAAATGCCGCAAAAATATAGGTACAAATCAGAGTTGGGTCTTATTCGAATTCTCAGTATTCTGAATAGTATTCAGAATACTTTTTGCCGCTATTCGAATACATTTGTGTGTGTTTGGTATTCGGCAGAATACTTTATTGGTCAGAATTCATTATTCTGTATTCGAATACCTTAGAAGTATTCGACGAATATTTTTTTGAGTACTCGAATACCGGCATTCCGAGTATTCGAATACCTTAAAGTGTAAGTAGTATCCGAATACTAAAATTGTCATGATTTGAATAACAAAAGAGAAGAAAAATTGGGAAAAAGGAGGTGCGGACCTTTTTTTTTTGCTCTTTAATTTTGTCATTTTGTCATAAGTTTATTTTATTTTGTTTAGTAGTATTCGATTCCAGTATTCGAATACCGATTCCGGGTATTCATGTATTCGAATACTTTTCTCTTCCAAGTATTCAAATATTCGGTATTCGATTACTTTCTTTTTTCCGGTATTCGTATTCGAATCACCGATTTTCAATATTCTGCCCAACTCTGGTACAAATGCTATACTAATATGGCTAATTTTTGAACCGAAATGGGGTAGACTTTGTAACTGTTTTTAGCAAACAAAAACTACTCGAGTTCAGACACGGGTATGGCAGAACTGGTATAGGTTTTGTAAATTCGCTGACCGGACCGTGAGCGGAGCGCTAATATGAACAGGCCTAAGCTCATGAGTCTGGTCATTCATTTAAATATCTTGTAAAGCCGCGTCCACATTAGTAAATAAATGTGTTGTATGTTGAATCTAGAATTCGGCGCAAATATTTGCGGCGCAAATTTCACGTTCTACCCACGTTCAATTTTACGTTGTGTGTCATGCGTTCGTGCTCAAAACGTGTGTGATCGTATGCGTTGCATACTATTTTGTTATTCTGGATTTGTTTATATTTTTTCGCCAAGTATTTTATATTTTGTAAAAGATAAATTTAAATAAAGAGGATGTTCTTCTTCTGATACAAGAATATCAAAAACAAAGACTTTTATGGGATCCAAGCGATAAGTGGCATTTTCATAGAAACAAAAAGAATAATGCTTGGGAAGAAATCGCAAAATGTGTTATACGTATTATTTCGAATGAAAATTCAGTTTTTATTAAAGTTTTCGCCTTACAGATGTTGTTTTTGAAAGATAATAAATTTTAAAAAAATAAAAATCCAGTTTTACTACCACATTACCTTTACATAATCTTTTAGAACGTCAATTAAAGCACTGCATACTTCTGGAACTATCAATGATATGCTTTGTTTGTATATTTTAAAAGATATTGAAGGCTTGTATATGAATCTCCAGTAGCCATAAAACGTAATGTGACAGCTAACCTTTCCTTCACGGATATGGCTTCTCTAAGCTTGGTGTCCTTTTTGATAATTTTTGGTCCAATCTTATTTATTAAAATCTCAAAGTCATTTGTAGACATACGCAAAAAAAATTTGAAATGCCCAGTACTTTCATCCAAGGATAGTTGATATAATAACTTTACGCCATCAAATTGTTTTTTATTTTGATACAAATGTTTAATCCAATATCGTCTTTTTTTCTATTTTTCTCCTCCATTTTTTTTTTTTTTTTTTTGATAAGATTTTGCACGACGATAAAAAGTAGCGCATTTTCTTTTTATCATTAACATTGCATCAGACATAGTCACAGAATGGTGGGTTTAGAACAAATTAGAAAGATGGATATCAGTTAACTTCTATAATTTCTAAACAGCAAGTCATAATAACACTTTGTCAAAATCATTGCGTTAACGTAAATACGTCCACACTAAAACAATATTGCGGCGCAAATCTCTTTGATGTTGAAAAAAACCGACAACCGACGGATCGCGTGCGTTGAATGTCGCGAAAATTTTTGCGTGTGTTTCTATGCGGCGAACTCGTCCACACTTGCAAAAATTTTAAACGCACATACAAATTTGTGCCGCATGGCGCACACAACGTAAATTTTACTAGTGTGGACGCGGCTTAAGATATTTGACTCCACCGTGAGCGTACCCAGACCTGAGCGCCTAGTGTGCATTGATCCCTAATAATCATAATAATAAAAGATTTTGG
The DNA here is from genome assembly GCA_014170235.1 of Listronotus bonariensis. Classification (NCBI taxonomy): domain Eukaryota; kingdom Metazoa; phylum Arthropoda; class Insecta; order Coleoptera; family Curculionidae; genus Listronotus; species Listronotus bonariensis. The sequence continues at coordinate 7,713 of JACEGR010010739.1, read as the reverse complement.
AGACCAGGTGCCGTTTCGAAAATAATCATACGAAATTATTTTCAAGAAACAATTTGTCCCAGAATTGTTAAATCATAAATAAACGTTATAACGCAACTGCACGATTACAGTAAAAACAGCTGAGTGAGCAAACACAATGCAATCAATTCTTTTTTTTTTACATGGGAATTTATCATGACATACTTATCTGTATTTATAACAGGATGAATGCATTTGGTGATAAGGAACAAAGTTAATGTTTGCTCATAAACCCGCGAATTAAAAATATCGCGTGTTTATAGCAAGTCTACATAATAATATACAGGGTGTTCCACCGGGAACTGCCGCGATCGATTTCTCGAAAAGTACGGTTTGGAAAATTTTGAAAATTTGGTAATAATATAAAGTCAGTGGGGGACATACAACTAAATTATTTTGACAGCTCTAACACTTTCGGCTATACCGAATTTAATGTCAACTTCCTTATTTTAAATGGGCCACCCTATATGTTATTTATTTTTAGATTCTGCGTAAAATTCTAAACATAATACATGCATAATATTCTATATCTAGGTCCAACCGTTTTTGACTTATTTTAAATTCTACGTCAAAAATGACGTTTGTAAGCCATTACATAACCATCAATTTGTTCTAAACAAAAAGCCTTCTAATATGAGTTGGGGTTGGGTTCTTTGTAAAGTAAATAAAAATAAAAAACATTTTGAAAGTTTTAAAAAAATCTCATGCAAATACTACAAAATGTAGTTAGTGAACGAAGTGTGGCATAAATTTAAATTACAAGCAAAGTTCTACAAGGAATTTGATATTGTTTCTAAGAAAATTGAAGAACAATTGAAATTAGTGACTAAGAATAAATTCAATCTTCTATGATTTTTTCTATAAGGTAAATGAAAAAAATTGAGTTAGCAGTATCTAGAACTGAGGAATTTTGGTCCTTAAGTTTGGATCGCGTCAAATTGAAATCGTTTACCGACGTTTTGCCAGCGATTGCTGAAGGCATCTCCAGGGATCTATACTCTGCGAGATGGAAGCACCGACTTAATAAGACAAATTTATTTCTTATGATTGACTCTGTCAACTGTCACAATAATAAACTACGATATTTTTTTTGTATTTCTGTATTTGAATGGCTTGATGTAAACATTAATATACAAACCAAAAATTTTAAGAACGTTTGTTTTGTTTGTTATATTAATTACACAGGCACACAAAAAAAAGTCTTGTATCTGAAACCAGACCTACCTACAGGTGAGTTTTTGATGTCCTAAAACCGAATCTGAAGTCAAGTTACCCATCACCCTAAGATTTTGCCCCAGCTACCCTCTAACCCACCCCAGAGGGTACATATTTCACTTTTGTGCAAAAGTTAAAAATAAAAAGTATCCAAGTTACGTGTTTCGATGTCCATAAAAACGAATTTAAAGTCAGAATTTACCCATCACTCTTAGGTTTTGTTCCAGCTACCCCAGCTACCCTCTAAACCATCTCAGAGGGGCGAAGATTTTACTTTAGTGCAAAAGTAAAATACAAAAATATAAAAAATATCTTAATTATATAATTATATAAATAATAATTAATAAATAATATAATCTAAGGGTGATGGGTAAATTCTGATTTCAGATTCGGTTTTAGGACTTAAAAAACGTAAAGTTGGATACTTTTATTTTTAACTTTTACACAAAGCGAAATATGCACCCTCTGGGGTGGGTTAGAGTGTAGCTGGGGGTAGCTGGTGCAAAATCTAAGGGTGATGGGTAAATTTGACTTCAGATTCGGTTTTAGGACATTATTGTAATATTTGTACCTTGCTCTATGTTGAATACGGTCAGTAAAGTTTGTTTACATTAATATTTTTGTGCGTAAAAGTCCTCCATCCTAGACCAATTTTCTTATTTCTAGAATTACAACTGTTGCGGATAAAACAATAAAAAAGATGAAATACATTAAAAGAAAAATAAATATACAAATTTTTACGTAAGCATAGGGGTGGGGAGGGTTAGGCTTTGTTTACTTTTGATGACATTGGGGGGGGTTAATAATTGTAATAAATCTGCTTACGTAATTCTTAAACAGCCCCTAATTAGGTAAAAATACCAAACTAAGTTTTGTAAAAAAACACATAACCTAACGTTGGGCCAATAACAAATAAAAAAAAATATTTACTTATACAACTTTAAGTTTTTGTATGATTATGCGCACAACACTTTTTAGCAGTGTTTAATCCAATATTGTGACTTACCTGTAATTTGGCGTCACCGAGTGGCTGAGATATCGAAAGCGAAGAAGAACTCTGAGCGCCATCCAACTCCAAATCAGAGGATCCTGAATTTAGTGGATGAAAAACACTGTCATGTGATACGCTCAGGCCCGGGTGCATACTTGTTGAATTTCTTACTTCATGGCTAAAACAATATAAAAATACTTATTTTAATGAAATGGGTGAAAATAGTATTATAAAAGGCACAACAAAGCGTAAAAATAACTATTATAAGTGGAGAATGAGCATTAATAGAATTTTCTAGTGGCAGCAAACATGATTACATCTTTTATGATTGAACTGGACATGATATCATCATTTATAATATTCTTCTGATGAAGTTTAGATAAACAGTTTTTTATAACTAATTTGACAGAGAACAAGTTTTTACCTTCTGGGGGTTCCTCGTCCGTAGAAAGTTCCCCTGTAGACCTGCTACGGGAACCATCTACGTCCCGGTGCTCTTGGTGATGTGGGTGGGCTACTGTGTCGTCACCCGTTTTCTGCTTTTTTCGAAACCATTTCTTCGGGTTCCAGAATTTTCTTTTGAGACTACTGTAACAAAAAATATGTAACTATTAATAATTACTCAGCAAAACAATATGAGCAATGCGTTTTGGTTCATCGGCCAACAATAGAATAACAAAACAAGCACTATTAGTCACGCATGTTTACATGCTGGTATTTAGTTAGATTGTCTCTTTTCTTCACATTGCCTATGAGTTATATTATTTAACTGAACCTGTATATTATTGGTATATTTCCTGCAGTACTGCAGTAATCGTTATAATATGGCATGTCATAATTTTTAGAATATTTCTAAATAAAAGTTTTTTTTTATAACCTTTAGCCTAAGATCCGAATAGGAAGCCGACCTTCACCGGTCTGTTTATCGGATAAAAACTGTTTTGTATTAAATACTATATTAGATTTTTATTTAAACAAGGTTGTTTTTATCTTTGGACAACCCACGAAGGCTAAAAGCCTAAATACTAACGTACCGTGGGTGTCTTAAGCAGGGTAAGAGCGAGTTTGTTGACACGTGACTTAAATACTTGAAGATTTGGGGAGGAAGGAAAGACCTTTGCGGGCAGCCGATTCCACATTCTAGAAACTCTAGGGATAAAAAACGAACAAAGTGGGAAGTTCGCGGCCTTATAAAATAAGGCTAAAGATGGCATCAAAATTACATTTTTGATTATTTAATTAATTGTAAAACCACCTAACTTCGGTTTTAATAAAAAAATGTGATGCCATCTTTAGCCTTATAAAACAAGGCTAAAGATGACATGAAAATCACATTTTTTAAATAAAAACATGAGTTATATGGTTTTACAATTAACTAATTAATAAAAAATGTAATTTTAATGCCATCTTTAGCCTTATTTTATAAGGCTTTTTTTTAATTAAAACCGAAGTTAAGTGGTTTTACAATTAATTAATTAATAAAAAATGTGATTTTCATGCCATCTTTAGCCTTATAAAATAAGGCTAAAGTTGGTATCAAAACCACATTTTTTTATAAAAACTGAAATTAGGTAGTTTTACAATTATCTAATTAATAAAAAATGTGATTTTGATGCCATCTTTAGCCTTAATTTATAAGGCTAAAGATGGCATCACATTTTTTAATAAAACCGAAGTTAAGTGGTTTTACAATTAATTAATTCATCAAAAATGTGAATTTGGTGCCATCTTTAGCCTTATTTTATAAGGCCAAAGATGGCATCAGCATCACATTTTTTTTATTAAAACCGAAGTTAAGTAGTTTTACAATTAATTAATTCATCAAAAAATGTGAATTTGGTGCCATCTTTAGCCTTATTTTATAAGGCTAAAGATGGCATTCACATCACATTTTTTATTAAAACTCCGGAGTTAGGTGGTTTTACAATTATGGTGACGATATGCCTTTTTGGAACACTGACAAGGAATCTATCCCAGATGTTCCCCGCCCCCTAACACATTTTTAAGAAGTGAAATGCAAACCCTGAAACCCACCCTTATTATTTTTACTAATATCTAAAAAAATAATTGCTGATAGAATTTTCGGTAAATAAAATTATGGTTTTGATTCGTTCGAAATAAAAATAATTTGAGTGTGGATTTCAGGTACATTTAACCCTTTAACAGTGTTTAATGCCCGATAAAAATACGTTCTCTTCTAGTGCATACAGCTTTTTGAAACCCAAAAGTGCAGTCAAAATATTGATGATACCTTCTTATAAAACCCCCTCTGCAGAGCTTTTATTTTCCTATCTATCATAAAGACACCCAGTATTTAATTCGTCAGCTTTAAAAAGAATCTAACGGCTTAAGCATAATTAATTTCTAGCTCAAACCGACTCAATTCCAGAATAAATTACTAACGCTTAAATCCTTAAATGCATACTTTGGAATTGCAAATATTTCAAATCATGAATAGAAATTGAGGTATTTAAAGTTGTTTACTTAGGAAGTTATTTTTGTCTTTGGTATAGATGGGTCCAGATTTATTTCATTCTGAAAGTAATACCGCTAAGTAGACAAAAAATGATAAAGTAAACAAACCTTTTCGAAGGCACAGACAGAGCCTGATTAATTTTTTTACATAAATAAAAAAAAACATTGCTTAAACACGTATCTCGTACTTAAAAACATCCAGAGTTGGGTAGTATTCGAATACTCGGTATTCGGTATTCTGAATACTATTCAGAATACATTTGCGCGGTTATCGAATAATATTCGAATAGATATATGTATTTGGTATTCGGTATTCAACGGAATACTTTTTTGGTCAGTATTCGGTATTTTTTATTCTGAATATCGTTTTAAATATTCTGGTATTCAGAATACTGGTATTCGAATACCGATATTCGAATACTTTTATTCGAGTACTGGTATTCGAATACCGGTATTTGAATACTAATACTCAAATACCTCTATGGTGGTATTCAAATCCTGAATTTAAATACTGTTTGCTTATTTTATGAATATTACGTTACTTTTTATGCATCTTAAGCAGGTTAAAACATGTTCGCGGTGGTTTTGCCGACGACGGGATAAAATTTGATATAAGTCATATATATCATCATTTATCATCACTAACAGTTTAGGAAGTTAATTTTACAAATTAAAAAAATGTAATTCAATATGTTTTTTAAATCTTGATCTGTTGTTTCTATGGTCCTATGGTAATTTTGAACAGATATACATTTCTTTTTGCAAACAAAAATATATCTAAATTAAGTATTTTAACTTCTTTGGGGTTTTGCTATTAAAAAAAAAAACAAGTACAACATACAAAATGTATTCTATGTATTAGGTTAGACTAATATGTATTTTTCTCCATTTTACACAAAAGGAATGTGTATAATAAATTTTATTATGTCAGTTTAAATTATGACTATCTGGTAGATCGTAGATAGTATGTACATGTATCCCCATTCCAAAAGTGAAGTCAATAGTTTAAAAATAGAAAAATTATTTTTGGAAAAAATCCTGAAACTCCCTTATACAGGGTGTTCCGAAATTCATGCATCAAATTGTGATGGAATATTCTCTGTCAAAAATAAGCCCTACTTTCTTATATAAACATATGCCCGTAAATGCTTCTTTTAGAGATACAGGGTTTTAAAATTCTAAGAAAAAAAACATGTTTTTATTATAATTTTTAATTCGCTTTAGATATTTAATCGGTATCTCGTACATTGCTTAACAGCAGCAAAAGACATTTTTTATGTAAAAAAATACCATACTATGGACTATTTCTAAAGAAAAAAATGATGCGCCACTGCAAATTTTAGCTTTTTAAATGTTTTTTTTATCTTTGGACAATCCACGAAGGCTGAAAGCCTAAATACTAACGTACCGTGGGTGTCTTAAGCAGGGTAAGAGGAACTTTGTTAACGCGGGACTTAAAAACTTGAAGATTTGGGGGGAAGGAAAGACCTCCGCTGGCAGTAGGTTCCACAGTCTAGAAACTCTAGTGATAAAAGAACGAACGAAATGGGAAGTTCGGGGCCTGTCCAATTGGACCGTATAGGAATAAACCACGAGTTTCTCTGTTGGGACCTGCAGGAGGAGGGACTATACTGGATAATTCGTCGGAGCAGAAACCGTAAAAGTATCTATAGAAGAGCGATAGATCTCACAGAGCTCGACGATGGGCAAGAGAAGGAAGTCTTTGAGTAAGTAAAGGATCATTAATGCCCTTTTTGAATGGCATCAAGAATGCTGAGGGTTGTAGGGGATGCCATTCCCCAGACATGAGAACAATATTCCAGAGAGGGTCGAATTTGGGACACATACAAAGTGTATAAATTGGAATAAGAAAAATACTTTTGGCTCAGAAGAGATACAATGTGTTTATGCCAGTTAAGGTTATTCTCAGATGTGACGCCCACAAGGTTAAATTTGTCCCCGCTCTGCAAAACCTGGACACTCATAAGCAAAGGATGAGTGTTTGATGATTTTTTTCGCGACATGGATGTGTTTTGGATGCATTAAATTGAACGAGATTTTTGGCGCCCCAATCCAATATTAAATTGAGATCCTTTGAAAGAGATATCTGCATCGCCCTGCGTTTGCTTTCCAAGTCGGGTTGAGAGATTGCTTTGGGAACCTGAAAAGTGGAGTGAAGGGTACTATCGTCAGCATAACTATGAATGGGATTGGTTGTGGAAGAAAGAAGGTCGTTGATGTGAAGAAGAAACAAAGTTGGTGCTAGTACTGAACCCTGAGGCACTCCAGCATTAATTTCGTGAAAGCTTGAAGAATGGCCATCAACAATTCTTACAGGGTATTTTTTATTTATTTATTTTTACAGTCATTGATGAGCCATATGCCCAAAGAACTTTACCTAACTCCGAAACTAATAAAGTTAGATGTACCTAATGTGGTGTTTTCTTAAAGCTCTTTTAAAGGTCTTTTTAATGGTGATACTGGTAGTAATATACAGGGTAGAAGAAAAAGTACATATTTTTTTATTTAAGAACCCTGTATATTATTTTACCATTAAAAAGACCTTTAAAAGAGCTTTAAGAAAACACCACATTAGGTACATCTAACTTTATTAGTTTCGGAAATATGGCCATCCAAATCAGGTATTTAGGTAATTTTTAAAGTACCGCCATTTTGTTATAGGTGAAGATATTGACTTCATATTCTAGGGTTATAAAGTACTCGTCAGGAGCTTTAAAATGATGTATCACTTGACCCCCATTCCCATTTAATATTCTAAGGGTGACATCTACCCCTCCTAGGGGGTTGAAACAAGAAGGCTAAAAATATTCATTTTAAGTGTCCCCCTTACAAATAAAATTGACGGGTCTTTCCGATTTGTCATATTTTTAACTCCAAGAAAAGATATTAAGGGTGGGAAGTTTTCAAATTGACACCCGGTATATGTTTATCATTTTTGTCATTAATTTCGCAAATTCGTCATGCATAAAAGTGCTTTTTATTTTTCTTGTTTG
>JACEGR010010738.1:0-17798 GCA_014170235.1 Listronotus bonariensis | reverse complement strand
CTAACTTCTTAACACAGCACAATAGAAATTTCTAAAACGCGCAAAACGTAGTTTAAAAAATATTCCCTTATTTAATCTCTGATCTTCCATAAAACCTAACGCGTGGCGTAAGGACCAGAAACTCGTCGGATTTAATAATTTTGTTAAAATAAGTCTTTGATTTTAAAAGGGTTTGTTTACATTATAATTTTTATTTATTTTGTGGCATTGCTTTCAGAAAATATAATTGCTGGGCGCTACTATATCGGCCTAAAAAAGCATTACCCTCTCAGGTCAAGGCCAGCCATATATCGTACCATTCTGATATAACGTTATAAATTTAATAATTATATTTATTTTTATTTAAATAAATATATATTCTTCATTGCTAACGTCCATATAAATAATTATAGTTTTGACACTAATTTTTAAGGCTATAAATAAAATATTGTGCTTTTGGAATGGTACCCGGCAATTGATTTTGTTTTTAAATTTGTGTTTAAATATGACTAATTTTACATAAAATTTTTAAATAATAAAATATAAAATAAAGAATATGTTGTTAAGACAGCGTAAATCTTTTACATTAGTGACTGTAATTTATGAATATACAAGCGGTGTTTTTTACTATCATGGGATTGATTCATATAATACAAACTGATCGGATTAAACCACTGATCTCGATGGATTGCCAATGTTATTACCTGCGCAAAACAAAAGTTACATTTTATGAGCGAAAAAACGAGTTTGTGCGCAAGCAAATCGAGGGTAAACGCACCTGGCGCCAAACATACTATCAGCATTATCGGAAAGAATTTGTCGACGGCGTCCTGGTTTTCTGTTTGGAGTACGGTAGCTAATGAACGTCACGGTCAGACCGCGGATGGAGAATACGGAGTGCCAATGCCGGTGTTTGTATTTTGCCACGTCGTCTCCCCGTCCATTTGTTTACTGCGCGAGGTTGAAAAAATCCGAAAAATGTTTCTTGCCACTGCAGATCTAAATGTAGGTTATCTATGGATTAAACCGGTTTCGGAATCTTTTATTTTATAATAGTAAAATATTAATAAAAATAAAATTTTAAGTAGAAATTATTTTTTTAATCTAATTAAATTTTTTATTGCATACTGAAACCTAAAACCTACGCTACGGTAATTTTACACATACACGTTATGCCCATTCGATACTATCAATTGAGTTTCGGTGTTTTGAATCCTAGCAAGTAATCATAAGGGTACGTGTCCACCAAAGCAACAATTAGAAACTTTTTTGTTTGTTGTGCATGTTTTTAAAAAAGTCCCTTTTTGTTGCTTTGGTGGATACGTACCTTTAAGCAGGGGTCGTATGCTTTCAAATCTTGTCTCGCGTTAGACCGTCACATTTTCACGCCTTTGCAAAAATAACCTATTGTAATTTTAAATGGACACCAGGGGTGCAACTAGGATTTTTAAATTATTTTATCTAAAAACTGAGGAAGATGGGACTCACACCAAATTTATACCAGATGCTACTGATGCTAAGAGGAACATTTTGGCAAAAAAAAAATTAGAATTTGCTAAAAGTAGTTAGTTTTTGGTTATTAGTAGTAGAGAAAATCAAAACTTTTAAAAGCAAATTCTCTAGTAATATTTTTCTCGTAAATTGAGGCATTTGAAAGTCTCGCATAAAAAAATTGTTGAGTAAGAAAAATTCAACTGGCTAGTTTTTTAATAAAATATGGATAATTTCATAAAATTTGATATTTGTCGATAAGATGTGATTAAATTTACGAAACAAACAAATGACGAATTTTCCTTTAAAAATGTTGATTTTCTTTGGGCGGCCTAACCAAGAAATTTTTTTTTCCAAAGTGTTTCTCTTTGGGCCAATAGTGTCAGGTATATGTTTGGTGTTTTTTTTTCCCAGGGAGCCGTCTGCATGTCCGGTGGCACTGCAGCCTGAAGGCTTAGTGTACCAATATGTTTGGTGTTGGTACCGTGTCTCTTTTTAGGTAAAACAAAAACTAAAGTTCTAGTTGCGCGCCTGAAGAACACTAAGTGTATACGGACCTTTTTTTTAGTTCGTTTGTTAGATAGTCGTTTTTTTCTAGGTAACGCTCGGAGGCTTTCTTGAAATTTTTATTTTTCACTTTTTGGAGACACTGACGTGAAAACCACAATTGTTAAGAAAAAAATAGGTAAACGGGAAAGTAAAGTGGAATTGTGATGAAATTGTGTGAAATTGTTGGTGAATTGTGTGGAATTCTTGTAAAATTGTGATGGAATTGTGTGTACTTGTAATCCTAATTTTTTATGAAAAAATAAATTACAAAAAAAGTGAAAAAGGGGTCTTGATCCGCCACTTCATATCATCAATTTTTAAAATTAAAGTGGAACTGTCGTGATTGAATTGTGTGAAATTAGGATGGAATTGTGGTGGAATTATATAAAAAGTAGAATTGTGGTGTAAACATTTTCGTCAGTGGTTTACCCCTCGAAAAAGTACTTTAAAAGCACTAAAAAAGTTGTAACGAAACTTTTATAAGGGTTATGGATAAGTCGGTTATTTTAACTATTTTGCTCTGATTCATCTTAAATTCTTACACAGGAAGTGAGATTTATTAAAATTAAATAAAAACATACCAAACAAAAGTTGAAACACCCTCCTCCGCCCCTAAAGCCGTAAAGTTTTTAGATAATCCTCGTTTTTCGTCTAGATAAACAGTTTTTCGCAAGGTAAAGTTCAAAACAAATGCAGAGCATGTTAAATAAAGCATAAATTATTTGCAAAATATTGTTTGTTGCGAAAAGCGTGCAATAAACCTTTTAGCTTTTTATAAGCGGTAATTAAAAAATAAATAAAACGGTACCTTTTAAAATAGATTTTAGGCTTCTTGCGAGACCGTAGTAAACAACTTAAAAATAAATGGAGACTTGAGTAAAGAAGAAAGAGCCGGTCTTTAACTTTACGTTTGCGAAAATGGAAAATCTAGTTTCTTATTTACTTTTTGGGTTTACTGAACCGTTGCCAAGGGCTTTTTATTTCGAAATAGGAAAAAAACGTGGTCTGATCCAACAAGAAGATTTATTTTTAGTTACACAAATAAAAGAAATGTTTAAAATAAAATTACCTTTGGACGTTTGTAATTTTAAAGTCTTTTCTTGGGATAATTTGTTATTTATGGAATACTCCCAAAGGTTTAAAACTATGTATTAACATACTATGGGTATCTGTCTGAGTATATGGTAAACCAAAGTTGGGTCGAATACTGAAAATCAGTATTCGAATACGAATACCGGAAAAAGAAAGTATTCGAATACCGAATATTCAAATACTTGGAAGAAAAAAGTATTCGAATACTCGGTACTCATGAATACCCTAAATCGGTATTCGAATACTGGAAACGAAAAGATTTAAATACTTTAAAAGAAAAAACTTATAATTAAACATTTTTAAAAAATTGGAAAAGCAAAAAAAAGGTCCTCACCTCATTTTAAAAAGAGTCCTCGCCTCATTTTTTTCCTATTTTTCTTCCCTTTTCGTATTCTACTCCTGACAATTTTCGTATTCGAATACTGCTTACACATTTCGGTTTTCGAATACTTCAAGCGCCAGTATTCGAATTCTCAAAAAGTATTCGTTGAATACTTCAAAAGTATCCGAATACAGAATCCTGAATAGGGTAGGGCGGGGCTAGTTGAGCAATTTTTCACTTGATCGGTTATAGCTCCTCAAAAATAAGTCTTAATGGCTTATAATGCATACTGATGGATTAGCAATGTATCCCTAATTAATAGTGTCCATAGTAATTTCTTTCTAATAAGTCAAATTTAGGAGCTGCATCTATTTTAATGTAGATAGTCAAGTATGCCCAACGTACCCCATAGGTGAGGTAAGTTGAGCAAGGGTATGGGGCTAGTGGAGCACTTAAAAAGTATAGTCAAATCATGGCTTAAATGTTAGATACGTTTACAATAAAAATACATTTTGATAATTTGCTTTTTATATTTATTATCTTATAGTGACAACACAACAAATCTCATTAATAAAACAGCAACGTGCCTAGCTTGAACTATTCAATTTAATACCTATCAATTCATCTTCGTTTTTAAACTTTTTAGGCAGTTTTATTTTGCTTATCTTGTAATGCCTTCTGTATCTGTTAAAATTGCAGCTTTTCTCTATCTTCTGTTTAATTTGGCTCCTTTTCTTGGGTATGGTTAAACTATTTCCAGAGAAAATTTATAAGTTAGATAGGTCAGGTCGTTTTCTTTGTTGCTTGTACAAAGTTCGGTTTGCAGCCTCTTTTAAATCCTGAGAAGACTCTAGTAGTCTTACTGTTATAAGTCCGTATCCTAAAAAAAACATTTCATACTTAAAACCGTGGGGTTAGTTGGGCAACTGTAGCTCAACTAACCCCAACCTGAAATTTTAAAGGAAATGTAAATTTATTAGAAAACCGGTTAGAATTATATCCAAAATCTTTATACATAATTAAACTGCAAAAAATTTACTTAAGATTAACACTTACATGATTGAGAACGGAATACATTTAACTATCACAGATAAAATTTTCCGGCTTGCAATTATTTTACTTTTTAATCACAAAATAAACAATGCACACGGATACTTTTCTCGATCGCCGCGTCACCACTAGTGGTCGCCCAATGAGTTCCCCTCGCGCAACCCCTTCTTTATGCTATTTGATGCTTTCGCGTGCGGTCGGTAGTTTTTGAGATATTTTGATTGCCCAACTTACCTCTATGCTCAACTAGCCCCGCCCTACCCTACTAACCAAAAAGTTTTCTGCCGAATACCGAATACTAAACACACAAATGAATACTATTCGAATACCGGCAAAATGTATTCTGAATACTGTTCAGAATACTTAGTATTCAAATACGACCCAACTCTGTGGTAGACAATGGGCGTATTCAGGAGTACTCTCTCAGCAGCTTTACCGCTGAGTTGCACAAGTTTTAAAATTGTCAAATTAAACTAATAGGAAGACTTTATTTTGACAGATTTAACACTTGTGAAATCCAACGATAAAGCGACTGTAGTATTAGTATTCCTGAAGTCGCCTAATGATTCAGTAGTAGCACAGATGGACGTACGCTACGCGAACAGATTTCGCTTCCAATGACGCAAAATTGGCCTACCGAACGCCGGCTGGTCGCGTAAAGCACAGTTAATATACTTACAAAATCTGATGCGAATTGTGGAACGTGTGACACATTCGAAGTTAAACATTTTCCACAATTTACAAATCGCATTTCGTAAATATGTGAAGCAAGCTTTACCCGTGCCAGGCGGCGCTATTGGAAGCGAAATCTATCCGCGTAGCTGTGGTAGTAGTATTAGCTTTTGGACATCCATTGCTTTTGTTTAATTTAATTACACAACGTTTTGTGCAGTTCTATCTATTTAGGTATACAACATCATCGAAACGTCACGAGTTGATAGACTAACGTAGACCGTTCTGTAACTGGGTCATTCGCATAAAATCGTTTGTTGTAAACATTGTTTAAGCAAACATAAATATTTATTCAAGAGGTATTTATCAAAAATTTTGGCAGGTCTCACCGTGATTCACCATATCCAAAAGTTCATGGTGAAAGCAACAATAATAGTCGATTAAAATTTTAAATTTTAATTTATTCACAAGTTTTGGGCAGTGGCACCTATTTGTATAAATAACGTCATCAAACGTTATGGTTGATAGACAAACGTGGAACGTACTGTAATTGAGTCATTCGCATAAAATCGTCTATTGTAAACATTGCTTAAGGAAATAAAGGTGTTACATAACTTATTCGACGAACATTAGGGAACTAAGGGCATATTCTACAATTAAAAAATATGAAAAAAGATTTATATGAACATATATGTCCTAAACGTGTTAGTTTTTAAACTAGTGGGTGTTAAGAACTTAAAATAAAAACTGGATTGAGTTGTCCGTTACTTTGTGATAGTCCATTTTAAATTAAAATGAGACAAATTACTTTGTTTTCTATCACTATATTTATCAACATTGTGACTGCAGTTTCGAAGCTTTGCTACATTTTCAAACTGAATATTCTAAACTACTTGAAACTTGTATATATATACACGTACAATTGGTTAACACATTTTTAATAATAGTGCCTATCCTAAATTTTAAAAAACTGTAAATAGTGGGCTGCTTCTCAGGTCGGTCTGGTCATTCAGTAAATTTATTGAGGGGTTTTTATTGGCTTTGTAAATTTCAATAGACTCTAAAATGTTAAGTTTTTTTACTTTTCGGTGCGGTATATAAAATAATCTGTAAAACAGGTAGCGATTTAGATTTACAATTAACACTTAATCATCTTAATAGCCTTCACCCTAAAATAAAGTTTACAATGGAAAAAGAAATCGATAACACCATAAATTTCCTTGATATATCGATTTCCAAAAAGAACAACCAATTTTCCTTTGATATATATAGAAAACCTACATTTACTGACACTACGATTTCAAACCACTCGACACACCCCAAAACACACAAACTTGCAGCATATAGAACAATGATACACAGAGCATTTTCCATCCCTTTAGAAAACCACAAACGTGAAATAGAATTAAATACAATAAGAATTATCGCGAAAAATAACGGTTTTGATTTAAGTACCATAAATTCGCTAATTAATAAAAAACAAAAACAATTGGCCCTTAATCATATATACCCATATATAAAACCCAATAGCACCCCAACATACCATACCCTAACATATTTTGGACCAGTTTCAGATAAAATAGCACACATCTTAACAAAAAATAATAATTTAAAAATTGCCTTTAGGCCATCCCAAAAAGTTTCTCAGTTATTTTTTAATGCTAAGGAAAAAACACTACCATTAAATAAATCTGGAGTTTATAGTTTAAATTGTAAAGAATGCAATAGTTTATATGTAGGGCAAACAGGAAGAAATTTTAATATTAGGTTTAAGGAACACAAATCGTCATATGTACTAAATAAAAATAATTCAAACTTTGCCAACCACTTTATAACATCTGGTCATTCATTCCCAAGTGTCGATAATCTTAAAATTTTATATACCGCACCGAAAAGTAAAAAACTTAACATTTTAGAGTCTATTGAAATTTACAAAGCCAATAAAAACCCCTCAATAAATTTACTGAATGACCAGACCGACCTGAGAAGCAGCCCACTATTTACAGTTTTTAAAATTTAGGATAGGCACTATTATTAAAAATGTGTTAACCAATTGTACGTGTATATATATACAAGTTTCAAGTAGTTTAGAATATTCAGTTTGAAAATGTAGCAAAGCTTCGAAACTGCAGTCACAATGTTGATAAATATAGTGATAGAAAACAAAGTAATTTGTCTCATTTTAATTTAAAATAAAAATATTATTTTTTGGAAATAACTTTTGTATCAATTCAGATATAAAAAAAATTGGAGACGCCTATACACCAGAAGGTTTTTTTTTGCATACAAGAAAAAAATTACCAGTGTCATCCCTGAGGACTTAAAAAATATTTTTAATAAAAAATGGTACGCCACTGTATTTTTCTAAAATAAAAATACTTTTTAAATTCCTATTGGGTTTGGAACAAATTTGATTTCATGACTTTTTTATTTGATGTACCCATTTTCGCGTAAATAAATATAACTATTTTTCGGCATGGTTATTTCGTATAGGTCATATCAAGTTCTACCGAAAAAATCACATTCGGTATTTATTCTTCAATTAGATAGGGATTTGACCATGCCGAGAGATGGTTTCTATTCATTTACGCGAAAACTTTGCAACAAATAAAAAAAAGTCAAAGGATCAAATTTATTCCAAACCTAATGTAAATTTTAAAAGAATTTTTATTTTTAAAAAATGCTGTGGTGTGCCATTTTTTAATAAAAAATATTTACTTTAAACCAGTCATGGACAACACTGGTAACAATTAATTTTTTCTTGTATGCCAAAAAATGTCTTCTTGTGCATAGGAGGCGTCCCCCAATTTTTTAAAAATAACAGAATTGGTATTAAAGTTATTACAAAAAAAAGATTAATTATTTTAAATTTTAACATCCCGTAGTTCAAAAACTACAGGATGGTAGGTTTACATCTGACATTTATTGCTTGATGATTTATGTCAGACATAAATTCTGACTAATGTAGACGGTCAAAAATTGATTCTACGTAGGGTGTTCGAAAAGTTTTGAGATATACGTACATTTATTTGATTTTTTCAAAATAATTTCCACCACATTTAATACACTTTTCCCTTTTAACAAACCAGTCACTGAAAATAGCTTTCCACTTTTCATTTGAAATTTCAGCTCATATTTTATCCCAGGCCTCCAGTAGCGCGTCTTCAGTTTTAAACTTTTGTCCTTTCAGTTGGCTCTTGACAAAAGGAAACAACCCAAAGGCACACGGCGCCAAGTCGGGTTTGTAAGGCGGATGTTCCAAAAGTCTCAAGCCTGCATCTGTCAAAAATTGACTGGTAAGTTCAGCTCGATGAGGTGGGGCATTGTCATGATGAAGGTACCAGCTAGCGAGTTGCTAGTTTGGGCGAATCACTCTTAACTTTTCTATAAGTTTTGAAAGGCATACTGTCGTTTTCCAGAGAGCATTTACGGTCTTCTGTTCTCGGAGTACAACACGTTCAATTATTCCTCTTGAACCAAAGAAAACAACTATCATTCTTTTTTTTACAGATTTTGATTTGCAAACTTCGATCGAAGTTTCTTCACCTTCGAAAACCCATATCTTATTCTGTTGTTTAGTTGGGACGTCGTAATAATAAAGATAAGTTTCATCTCCCGTGACGATCGACACCATGTCTTTAGATTTACCCTCCTGGAATTTGGACATCACTTTTTACACCAATTCACTCTTTGTGTCTGCTGCTCGGGAGTTAACTTGTGTGGAACCCAAAGAGTACAAATTTTTCTAAAACCCAAGTGCTCATGTATGATCGTGTGTAATTTTGCCAAACTAATGTTCAATGTCTCTTCTAACTGTCGATAGTTAATTCGTCGGTTTGTTTCTATAGCTTTTTGAACGGCAGATATGTTTTCTGGGGTAACTATCTCACACGGTCGACCTGAGCGTGAGGCGTCTTCAAGCGAAAACGAGCCCCGCTGAAATTGTTTGTACCATCTGTATATGGTCGCACGAGATGGACAGTCATCACCAAGTATAGGCCTTATTTCTTCTAAACACTGTTCTTGAGATAACCCACGTGAAAAGTTGTATTTCAAAATTACACGACAGTCGATAGTCGTCCACGACGCCATTGCGCTAAAATCGCTGGACACGAACTGGCGCAAAACTGATAGTTTACTAATGTAGGACTACGACATGTCATGACATGTACAAACAAAATACATCAATGTTACTTTCCTGCACCGTTTAGTTACAAAGTATCTCAAAACTTTCTGAACACCCTACGTATCGTCATCATCGTCAAGTGGTTGTGGTCAAAAATTTATGTCCGATAGAAATTTTTTATTGTTTACAGTAGCCAGAATTTCTCTCCGACATAATAATCATGCAATAAATGTCAGATGTAAACCTACCATAAGAAGTTTAAGACATATGTATATCATTATAGAAAGTTTTTTCTTATTTTTTATTGTAGAATTAGACTAAGTTGTAAAACACCCTGTATAAACACTTATGCAAGTCATATTTATTTAAAAAAAATGCAGGTATAACCATAAGTTACCATATACAAAGGTTCATAGTGAAAGTATAATAATATTAATTAATGGAAATTTTAAATACCCACATATACAAAATTAATGTATCGTTATTGTTTATCGTCACAAGTAATAACAATAATAATAGTATTATTGTTTCCTCTGAAATTGCTTAGGAATTTTTTTGTAATGCTGTTTTACAATAATAATTTAAAAAAATATATAGGTATAATTACTTTTACCATTTTATCGGTGTATGTCAAGGTTACTTGTGCCGAATAATGTTAAAGCGCGTATAAACAAAACTAAATTTATGTGTCAATAATTTTTTCCACAGCCGTTAAAAAATGCTGTTTTTTAAATCGTTAACATGAAGTTAAAGTACTCCATTCTTGTACCCTACATAAAGTGTAAAATTTTTTAACACTTTGAAGCTTTTTTCATACTTTAAATTAGTGTTTTGTTTCAATGCCTACTTTAATAAACTTAAATATCAATTTATGCTATCTAACAGTAAACGCAACATCACCTGAACCAAACGGTCAAGTTACCTTTGATTTCGTCATTATTTCTTTTAGTTCATGTGTCCCTAGTTTTAAAATTTGACAGTTCGCAAGTAAATTTTTAATAGGAATTATTGAAAATTAATAGTAATAATGAATTTTGATGCCTAAGGAATTCAAAAGAAATTTATACTGTTTTAGTATTATGTCTACAAAAAGAGGGTACATACAATATAATAAATGCATAGTTATAAATAGCATAAATGTCTCTTAAAAAATAAGGAGGCTATGATTTTTTTGTTGCAATATAATGGATGTGCTGCAAAAATTAAAATTAATAAGTTTAGATAAATAAAAGATTTTTAAGAAATTTTTATACGGTCGTGGAAAAAATATAGTATGTAACACATGCATTGGAATTGCCGCACTCTTAAAAAAGTATCACTTTATGCACTTTGATGTCCGCGCGGCGGGACTGTTTTCTCTCAGGGAGGGTGGCTCCCTGAGTAGGCACGGGGCACTGCACCCTTGCTTGGGTTCCCGGCTAGCTCTGCTGCAAGCGTCGGGTGCGCGTCACGACCGCTTGGACAACGTGCCAGCGCCGGCTCTACACTACCGGTGCGCTGGACTTCGGTTAAGTTGAGTGGATTCGGTGTTGTATCATGTTGGGTCGAATGTAGCGGGGTTTGCACCCGTTTAACGGGGGTTCTCGTTAATCCCATGATTATTCTGCCGTTTGCCGAGGGGTTACGTCCTTTGGATGGACGCACGCTTGCTTAATTAAGGTTCTGAAACCTTTTCCCGGTCCCCAACCCGTCGGCAAATGTTGTCACGTTCAAATGTTTAATTTACTTGAGTCGTCTAAACTGGCGCCTCCGCCAGAACGTCCAAAGGCCCACTTTTCTGGATTTCCTGGAAAATGCTGGAACTTGCCAGACGTTTTCCCCGTGGCTATGGGTTCTACTTCCTGTCCTTTATTATTTCCCTCTTTCCCCGACTTCGGCAAGTTACAGCATCCGGAGATAAACCGTCTTCCCGGTTTATCCCGTTATCCCTCGGGATGCCGTAACTTGCGCACGAATTCGCGTTGACGGAGGGGTTCGGGGTCCCCTCTAGTTCACTTATCCACTTGCCCTACTTTCGGCAAGTTCCGGCAAACCACGCGGTCCCTCTTCCCTGGGTTATCCTGTTATCCCGAGGGATGCCGGGGTTTGCCAACCCTAATTCCTGTCTAGAGGCGCTCTACAACCCCTCTTTAACCTCTTCCTGCCTGTTGCAGGTCCGGCAAGTTCCGCAAACTTCGCAATCCCGTTCCCTGGGGGTTATCCTGTTATCCCCGGGAATGCCGAGTTTGCCGAACCCAATCCTTGCCCGGAGGTCCTTCGTTGTCTCCCTGTTGCTTCCTTTCACTTCCTTTCGCGTGATCCAGTACCGGCAAACTTGGTTCCTCCAAGTTCTGCTTCCTGACTCAGGCCCCCTGGTCAGTCAACTCTTCTTCGTAATTCCCTGTCTTTCGCGTGAGCCGATAC
Source organism: Listronotus bonariensis (assembly GCA_014170235.1). Lineage (NCBI taxonomy): Eukaryota > Metazoa > Arthropoda > Insecta > Coleoptera > Curculionidae > Listronotus > Listronotus bonariensis. The sequence goes on along the minus strand of JACEGR010010738.1, from coordinate 6,114 downwards.
TGAGTGCTATGTATCGGCAACTTACTATCGTTCGCCCTGAAAAGGTTTGGTGAAGTTGGACGCCGAAGCCTAAGCCTTCGGCCGAACGTACTTCTGTTTACGATTTTCTAAACTCCATAAACACAAATAAAACACAGGATTCCAAACACAGGTCCACAAAACCTTCGGTGTTCCATCCTAAGTCGCCTCGAAAATCTAAACATCCTCAGCAGCAACGTTTCAGTTTTCTTAAATCCCCAGGTCTACGAAAAAGCTTGCCATGACCACGCTGCCTTGGAGTCCCCCAGACTCCTCCGGAGTCTTATCGGCTTCACTTGGTACCGATGTTTACTACTTGACCATCCCCGACGTACTGGATCCAGATCTGCAATCTGTCGCGCTTTTATAGCTTCTGAGGATACCGTAACAACTTGTTACATAAAATAAATTAAAAAAATCCGTAACATTCATACTGTTACGGATTTAAAACTTTTCATTACATAATTTTGACAACTCTTGGAAACACTTTACGACATTTTATCCACAACTGAATAATGCCTTTTTAACCTCAAACACATATATACACGATGTTTTCTAATTGCGGTATGAAATTAGGTGCCTCTGAGCCAATTTTATGAAAAAAGTTGCTCTAAACATAGAGCCTAAATGCTTTGTTTCTAAAATTTAGGGTGTTAAAAAGAAAATCAAGTTTTTAATAATTTTTAAATATTATGCCTTATCCGATTTTAATAAAATTTGACACTGGCCTAAAGTTAATTCTATTACCAACTTTTGGCCAGGAAATTAAAAAGTTTTACCTTAAAAACTTTTAAAAAGCGCTTGTCCTTAAAAAAGTAATTTTATATCACTTCGCGTTTTAAATTTCTTAATTTTTTAGCCCTTACCTTAAAAAATAACTTTACCTTTTAAGTGTTAAGTTAATAAGAATTCAAGATTTTAAAAGGAAAAGTTTTTTTACTGGTAATGAACGTTTTATTTTTCAGAGAATATAACGCTAGTATTTTTTAATTATTTTAAAGACTGATATCGGCGGCATAAAAACATCAAGTTTTATTACGCCGATATCAGTCTTTTAAAATATTAAAAAATACTGTATATTCTCTGGCAACGTTCATTCAGTAAGCTTTCCTTTAAATATCTTGGTCTTATTGGCTTTTTAAAGATAAAGTTGACCACAGGTAGGAAGACAAAATTAAGGAAATTTAAAACGCGAAGTAAGGACGCGCTTTTAAAGTTTTAGTAAAACTTTTAATTTCCTGGCGGGATTGGTAATAAGTAGGCCAGTGTCAAATTTTATTAAAATCGAATGAAACATGAAATTATTAAAGCGCGATTTTACCTAAATTTAGAGAAGCAAAGCGGTAGGCTTTCTATGTTTAGAGCGGCTTTCATAAAGAGTAGGCACCCTCATGTGTTTGGCATTGATATTGTCGAATAATGTTTCCAGGATAATGAAAAGTTTAAATCCGTAACGTGTGGATGTTACGAGATTTTATGTGAACAATCCTCGGCGCAGGCCAGATCTGGATCCGGTGCGATGGGGATGATCTCAATGGTATCGGTACCAGTGGCCGATAGGCTGCCGGAGGAGTCTGAGACCGGATGGCGTGTCATGTGGCGCACTAAGCGCCAGGCCTGAAGTTAGAAGGCTGAAACGTTGCTGCTGGTGTTTGAATTTTCAGGCAGAATGGAACGCCGAGAGAGACCGGACCTGGGCTGATCCCTGTCGTTTTATTTGTGTTCTGGAGTTTAGAAGAGTAAATGAAGCAAAGTACGTTCGACCGAGAGCTAGATATTCGGGCAGGCTGGCGCAAGTTGCCGATACATGGCATATTATCGACTTTCGCGATGAGAAGATGAAAGGATTGACAGAGCCCTGATCGAAAACGAAGGCTTTGGAGGCTGAGATTGCCGGTGGCGCGAGGAAAGGAAGCGGGGGGATGGCTGAACCTCCGGAGCGGGACAATTTCGGCAAACTTCGGCATTCCGGGGGGATGAGATAACCGAAAGTACATGCAGAGAACTGCGGACAACAGGCAGGAGAAAGGGTTGTCATCTAGGCTGAAAGGTCGTGACGGCGTCCTCGGGACGGCTGTAACCCAGTACGTGGAGTGATGGAGTGGTTCATCGGCAATTCTTAGTCCGAAGGGGATAACGGATCGTCGGGAGGAACGGTTTATCTCCGGATGGTCAGGAAGAAGGAAATGTAAAGGACAGAGCTTTATAACCACGAACGTCTGGCAAGTTCTCAGGAAGTGCTGAACGTTCTGGCAGGCGCCAGTTTGGGCGACTCAAACAATTCAAACGACTGGGCGTGACAACGACCATTTGAGTTCAGGGAACCGAAAAAAAATTTCGAGAACATAATTAAGCAGCGTGCGTCCATCCAGGACTCGTGGCTATCATGGGATTAACCCCAACCAGTGCAAACTATATCGACAACACTTTACCGAATCATAACTTAACCGAAGTCCAGCGCACCATTGAAATCGCTATTTTGCGACGGTCACCGTGCTACGGCTGAAGTAGCCGGGAACAGAGTGCAGTGCCACAGCCACCTCTGTCCGCCATACGCGGGTTTCATCAAAGTGCATAAGTGATACTTTTTAAGGTGCGCATTATGCATGTGTTACATACTATATTTTCCACGACCAAAATAAAAGATTTCTTAAGATGCTGTTATCTAAGGCTTATTAATTTAATTTTTGCAGCATCCGGTATATTACTGACAAAATCATGAAACACTCCTTTATTTTTAAGAAGGGTGCATTTATGCTATTTATGGCTTCATCGTGTATTCCCATATTGTATGCCCGCCCTCTTTAGACAATACTAGACATTGCTCTTTGATTCCTTGGGCATCAGAATTCATTACTGGTACGTAATTCCTGGTAAGAGCGCGCGAACTGTAAATTTTAAGGTAGGGACACATGAACTAAAGAAACAATGACGAAATCAAGAGCAACCTTCGTTGGTCGAGGTGTTACGTTGCGATAGCATAAATTGATATTTAAGTTTATTAAAAGTAGACATTGAAACAAAACATAATTTAAAGTATGAAAAAAAAAGCTTCAAGTGTTAAAAAGTATGAGGCACACAAATGGAGTATACTTCATGTTAACATTTAAGCAGCATTTTTGCAACGACGTGGAAAAAAATTATTGACGTTTTGTTTATACGCGCTGCTATTCGGCACCAAGTAACAGCGTTACACCGATAAAGCGGTAAGTAATTATACCTATATATTTTTAAATTATTGAAATATTCAGCGTACAAATTCTAAACGTTTAGAGAGAAACAATAATACTATTATTGTGTTATTGCTATTGGAGCGATAAACAATAACCAACGTAACGTGGTATTTAAAATTCCATTAATTAATATTATTATATTCTTATATATGACAACTTATGGTTATACCTGCATTTTTTAAATAAACTATGACTTGCATAAATGTTGCCTGAGGTATTTTTACAACTAGTCTAATTCTACAATAAGAAAAGGAAGAAACTTCTATGTGACCTGCATATGTCTTAAATGACAGGTTTATCTGACATTTGTGCATGATTATGTCGGAGAAACTGCGACACTGTAAGCAATAAAGAATTACATCGGTGTTCCACGACCACAACCACTGTTTGATGATGACGTGTTAGTTTTGAGTACTTTGTAACTAACGGTACTGGCGTAACATTGTATTTTGTTTGTTTATGTCATGACATGTCATGGTCCCGTTAAGCAAACTATCCGGTTTGCCAGTTCGTGTCCCATTTTAACTTTGTGAACGTGTGCTATTTGAAATACAGCACGCGTGAGTTCTCAGAGCAGTGTTTAAGAAGAAATGAGCCGCCTCACTGGTGATGACTGTCTCGTGCGATATACAGATGGTACGACGAGTTCGGCGAGTCATTTTCATCCTTTCAGGTCGACTGTGAATTACCCCGAAAACATATCTGCCGTTCAAACTATAAACAAACCGACGAATTAATATCGACGGATAGAGACGTGAACGATGGTTTGTGGAAATTTTGCGATCATATGGCACTGGAGACACAGTGTACTCTTGGGTTCCACTGCTCCCGAGCCGGCTGAGTTTAAGAGGTGGCAAGTGATGTCCAATTCAGGAGGGTAAATCTAAAGATGGTGTCGTCACGGGGAGATGAAACTATCTTTATTATTACATTTGCTCGCTGGCAGAATAGTATGGTTTCGAAGGTAATCGATCGGCATTGCAAAATCAAATCTGTAAAAAAGGAATGATGGTTTTCTTTGGTTCAGAATAATTGAACGTGTTATGCTCCGAGAACAGAAGATATATTTCTCTGGAAAGAATACGGTATGCCTTTCAACTTATAAGAAAGTGATTCTTAAATAGTAACTCGCTAGCTGTACCTTCATGTGACAATGCCCCACCTCGTCGGCTGTTTTACCGGTCAGTTTTGTTTGAATACGAAAAAAAGAGCATCCTACAAACCCGACTTGGCGCCGTGCAGACTAGACTCGTCTGGAAGCCAACTGAGGACAGGGTTGGGCAGACACGCTACTGGGGCCTGGGGCCATGACTGAGAATTTCAGATGGTGAAATATTTTCAGTGACTGAGACTGTTAAAGGAAAGTGATGAATGTGGTGGAAACCATTTTGAAAATCAAATAAAAATGTACGTATATCTCAGGCACTGAACACCCTACGTAGAACGGTACGACCGTCTGCAGTAGTCCTTTATGTCTGTTTATGGAAATCATCGAAGCAATAAATGTCGAATCGCCATCCTGTGGTTTTAATTACAGAGATGACCAAGGCCCAAAATAATTGAATCTTTTTTGTAATGGCACAATACCAGTTCTGTTGACCTAAAAAATTGGGGACACCTCCTATGCACAGAAGACATTTTGGCATACAAGAAAAATTAATTGTTACCAGTGTTGTTGATGTTTAAAGTAAATATTTTTATTAAAAATACCACAGCATTTTTTTTTAAAAATAAAATTCTTTAAAAAGTACATTAGGTTGGAATAAATTTGATCCTTTATTTTTATTTGTTGCAAGGCGTAAATGAGATAGAAACCATCTCTCGGCATGGTCAAATCCTATCTAATTGAGAAGAATAAATACCGAATGTAATTTTTCGGTAGAAATATGACCTATACGAACCAACCATGCGCCGAAAAATAGTTATGCGAAAATGGTGCATCAAAAGTCATGAAATCAAATTTGTTCAAACAATAAGTAAAGAAAGTATTTTTATTACAGAAAAATACGGTGTATTTTATTAAAATATTTTTAAGTCCTCGAGTGTTACTATTAATTGTGTCTATTCTTACTCAGACGTCTCCAATTTTACTGTATCTGAATTGATACAAAAGTTATTTCAAATAATATTTTTATTTTAAATTAAAATGAGACAATACTTTTGTTTTCTATCACTTATATTTATCGGCATTGGCGTGAACTGCGGCTTTCCTGCTATTTCAAGCTGGTATTCTAAACTGCTTGACTTTTTAATATATCATATGCACGTACAATTAGTTAACTGCATTTTAATAATAGTGCCTATCTAAATGCAAAAAGAGCCTTCAAATGTTTGCGTCTGGTCATTCGGCCAGTTTGTGGGGATTTTGCGGCTGTAGAACAATGAACTCTAAAATGTTAAGTTTACTTTCAGTGCAATATCAAAATTACAGATATCGACGCAGGAAATGGCTGACCCGAAAGATGTTTAAAAGAATGATTTGGCAAGTTTGAATTATTTTATTGGCTGCATATGCTGAGCTGATATTCCTTAAACTAATATTAGGCTATTCCCTGTTCACTAAACTATTGCATTCTTACAATTTATACTCAAACTCAGACTGGCTAATGACAGTGTTTTCCTTGGCATTAAGTAACTGGCACGGGATGACACAAAGGCAATTTTAAATTATTATTTTGTTAAGATGTGATGGCTGACGGTCCCAAGAATGTGCCATGTTGAGGTGCTGACCGGGGCACACATATAATAGTATTAGGCCAATTGTTGTTTTGTGGTGGCGGGTGCGGCTTTATCAAAACCGTTATTGCGATAATGTATTATATTTATTCACATTTCACGTTTGTGTTTTCTAAAGGGATGAGCT
>JACEGR010010737.1:0-17803 GCA_014170235.1 Listronotus bonariensis | reverse complement strand
TTCACTTTTGATAAGTATATCTTTAATAGTTTTTAAAATATGGTCATAGAAAGAAGTTTTAATAAGCTTAGTACTTGCAATTTTTGTTTTGATATGCCTAATTATTACACTTATTCTTTAGATTTGTATCGCCATATGTTTAGAGCAGGGGTGGCCAACCGGTCAATCGCGACTATTAGTCCAGTCGATCGTAGCAAGATCAAAAATATAAATACCTAGAATCACGACCGTGCCTACCGGTGGTGCACGGCACCAGGGCGCAACGCTGCAGAGGCGGAAAAATGTGAAAATGAAAGGCGAAAAGTCGAAGAAAGGGCGGACGGTAGTTTTTTTGCTCTTCAAAAGTATTATAGCAGGAACAAGAAGACAATGGAAGTTAAAAAACTGTTAAAAAAGTACAAAATCGGTTTTTTTGCTCTTCGAAATTTTTTAAACGGTAGATCGCACTGGGTGTCGTCCCTGAAAAGTCGATCTTGGGCCTTAACAAGTTGGCCACTCCTGGTTTAGAGCGAGTTAAGTTAGATTAAATGTGTTTTTTTAAAGCTATTTAAAAAGGTGATAATATAAAATATAGAGTGTTTCATTTTAAAAAATCATACTTTTTTCGTACCTTCTATACCTTAACAGATAATAAATTATATTGTACCACAAAAAATTAAAAAGTTGGGTATAAATTTATAAATTGACACTCGGTACAGTTATATTCATAAAAAAGTTGTACAAGGAATAAAAAGAGAAGATTTTTGTTGAAAGTTGTTAAATGTTATAGGTTTTAATAAAAGAAAACTTGCACTTGTTCTTTTAAATATCTAGGTGTGGCAATATTTAACAAATTTTGCCTTTGTCAGAAAAAAATAAATATTTACTATTCACATCTATGTTTACACTTCACGTTAATGCTAAAGGGGTTGGAACTGTCAACTGTCTCAGTCAGTAGCATATATAGCGTGTCTACTTAAGTTTGCACCAAATGGAAAACTTTTTATTATTAACTTTACGAAAAAAGTATTTTTTATTAAAAGTTCTGCATGGTCTAAAACCTAAAATGCAATTATCAAATATTAATTTTTTACAGTGGTAGACGAGGTACGTCAAAAAATATGAATTTTGCTCAAGACAGAAAGTACCCTTTTTTCTATAATATCAAAAATTACCTTTTAAATATGCAAACTGGTTTATTTAAAAATATATATATTTACATTTTATCTGTAATAACGAGCGTTTTTGTGATTTTTTGCTGTTTTGAAAGTTTTTAAGCTTTCTTTATATATTAGATTTCAAAATAAGTATGCACCTTTTACCCTTAACGCATAAAAATTTATAATTTTTTTTTTTGAAAATAAACAAGTTTTTATATTTAAATGTTAGAACTAACCAGAACTTTTCATGGAGAATAAAGTTTTTCATAGGTAGACACGCTTTAATTAATTCACCTTTTGTACCTGGTCCCTGCCAAAGCCATTATGAGTCAAACTTCATAGTCTATCATCGCTTCTACCAATGTTGGGAGCATGCACTGACAAACTTTCAGGTCTTACAAAATAACAAAAGTCTGCCGTCCACGGGCTCTTACTTTATTAGGTTGTTAAAAAAAAATAGATGTTTTGGGCTTTAGGCACAGACGGTCGTAGGGAACATCAACAAAAATAATTATTTCTTTATTTTAAATAGAATTCATGCAGATATTAAAAATAGATTACTAAAAGCCTTCAGGTTGTGCACTGACTACCTTCAAAGAATGCTAGACAGTAGATTTAATTAAGCCAGATGAAAATAGATTATTTATTTCCGTTAAAAAAACTTGTCTTGTTTTTATTTCTATTGTTTTAACGCATGGCAGCGATACTGAGACTTTTTTGTCGTGTCATTTACAAATGTTGTATCTCTTTTTTATTGTTACTTTATCATCTTAGATACAGGGTGGTTTCCAATCTATACTAAGATTATAAAGAGGTAAAGTTTGTAACTTTATTTATCAGTTTTTTTGTAGCCGCTAATCTTCGAAAATACTGAACCGATCATAAAAATTCTTTCAAAATCAGAAAGCTACCCTAATCAGGAGTGTTATAGGCTATATTTTAATATTATTAATTAAAAAGTTCAGATATTAATGTCCAACGAAGTGGGCACGGGTCGGCTATCTTGGATAAACTGTAACTAAAATTCGATATTGACGTTACTTTTATCAACGGGTTTTATTGCATTTTTTTAATAGATTGAGTGGTTCAGGAGGAGGGTTCAAATATACAATAATATTTTTAAAAAACATTTACAGAGTATTCAAAAAATTGTTTACATTAGATATTGACGTTACTATTCTCAACCGAATTTAATGCGTTTTTTTTTTTTTTTTTTTTTGAATTGAGTAATTCAGGTTTATGTGTATAATAATATTAAAAGAAAATTATACAGAGTGTTTAAAAAGAGTTTACATTTAAAATACGATATTACTCAACGGATTTTAATGCGGATTTTTAAATAGATAGACTGATTCAAAAGAAAGGTTTATATGTATAATAATATAAAAAACACATACAGAGTGTTTTAAAAAATAGTTTACATTTAAAATTGGATATTACTCAACGAATTTTAATGCGGTTTTTTAATAGATAGAGTGATTCAAGAGAAATGTTTAAATATACCATAATATTAAAAAAAAAACATTTGCAGAGTGTTCAAAAAATTGTTTACATTTAAAATTCGATATTTACGTTACTATTCTTAACGGATTTTGATGCGGTTTTTTAATAGATTAACTGATTTAAGGGAAAGGTTTATATGTATAATAATATCAAAAAAAAACATATACAAAGTGTTAACATTTAAGATTCGATATTACCTAATAAATTTTGATATTTTTGATATACAGAGTGTTTAAAAAATAGTTTACATTTAAAATTTGATATTGAGGTTACTATTCTCAACGAATTTTAATAGATTAACTGATTCAAGTAAAAGGTTTATTTGTATAATAATATAAAAAAAAACATATTCAAAATATTTAAAAAATAGTTTACATTTAGGATTCGATATTACTTAACGACTTTTGATGCGGTTTTTATAATAGATAGAGTGATTGAAGAGGAAGGTTTATAAGTAGGTATAATAATATTACAAACAAAACATATACAGAGTGTTTAAAAAAAAATCATTTAAAATTCGATATTGACGTAACTATTGCAATTGAAAAAAAATTGTTTATAAAGAAAATATGGAATTGCCACACAGGGTAAGTCAAAAGATGTTATATTAAAAAACCCTTTAAAACTAAAAAGCATTCTAACTATGATATTATACCATCTAGAGGTTTACAAAATTGCTTAAATATAAAGATTTGCAAAATAATTATTAGAATTTAAAAAATGGTATAATGTACCAAAAATTTGTTTTGTTTTGTTTTTTTAAGTTTCTTATCACTTTTTAACGGATTTTGATGAGTTTTTTTTTATTAGATAGAGTAATTCAAGAGGAAGGTTTTTATGTATATAGTAATATCTAAAATCCTTACGGTGTAATGAGGGGAAATTGTTTTACTCGAATTTAACGCGTGCAAAGCCGCGGGCAAAAGCTAGTTATAAATAAAGAGGTAAAGTTTGTAACTCTGTTTGTAAGGGCTAATTTTCGGAAATACTGAACCGATTATGAAAATTCTTTTACAATCAAAAAGCTACACCATTTAGGAGTACTATAGGCTATATTTTATTACGATTGAACAAAAAGTTCATAGAAAAATATAACTAACGCCCAACGAAGTGGGCACGGGTCGGTTAGTTACGTATAAATCTTTAAAGCGTAATTTCTTATACAACGTGTCTATACCAGGGTATACACGATCATGCAAAACTGTCACATCTGTCAAAAAGCCAAAGCTCGCGCGAAAATTTGACCGTGTGTATTAAAAAACTGCCACATCTGGCTTGGCATGCGACTCGATGGCCGAGTTTGATTTTTCGTGGCGTACGTCGTGCAAACTTGTGCATGTGTAGGACACGTCAGTTAACGTTTCAGTTTAGGGACGTCGTTTACGGGGTTATATTGTTGGTTTTGAGTTAACAAAATGGCTCTTTGGCGCCAGGAAGATGTTTTGCGTGATTTTATAGATCTGTACCAACGTTATCCATGCTTTTGGAAAGTTAAAAGTAATAAATACATTGACAAAAAAAAAACCTTTTCGCTGAATCACGCTTATGTTTAAGTTGATCACGCCACCAGCTGCCAAAACTGACGCAGAACGGACAGGTATGTACATCTGAATCGTGTGTATAAAAAGCTTCATTTAACATTTGGTTTCATGCAAGTGCGTTTCAGGCTTGCATGACCATGTATACCCCGGTTATGAGCAGGAGGGCCTGTATGGGCATCTTAGAAATGATTATGCTTGAACAGAAAACTTGTTAATTTTACAATTGCTAAATAATTCAAGATTCGCTTTCTAATTTTTTTGAAACTTAGCACGAGGCTTTACCAAATTGGTTCCTTCGGAAAGTTATCTTATATTTTTCTGTAAAATATACAGGGAAGCCAATAATTATCCCCCTTAAAATTTACATGGAATTTCCTATTTTCCGCTCCCCGGTATTTTCAAATGTAGAATCTGCCCTTAAAATATCTTAACAACATTCTGTATTACCCTGTATAAACTCTTGACCGTCTATTTTACTATTTTAATATAAATGCTCTACTTATTTTAGTTCAAAAACTTGTGAAACTGGCTTTTAACAAATTTACAATGATATTATGTCAGAAAATAAATGGGCAAAATAGCTGTAACATTAGTTCCGTAATGTTTTAAAATTAAAGTACGTACGACATTATGGCAAATTTATGCACCTTGTAGCACGTTTGAAACCAACTAATGGTTAGTCTGCTTGGCATTTCAATTTGAAATACAGGGTGTTACAAAAAAATAGCTACTATACAGGGTGTTACAAAAAAATAGCTACTATACAGGGTGTCCGGAAATTGCGCGTCAGGATTTCGGTGGGCGATTCTGCACGAAAAGTTAATGGAACAAACTTCCATACAAATATTTCAAAAACTCAAAATAAATGAAGATACAGGATGTTGAAAAAACCATTTTTTTATTTTTAAATAACGTTTTTTCTAGTGTACTGATTTTTGCCAAATTTTGCAGAAATATCACTAATGATTCTTTGTATTCACCTAAACTGGGCCTAAACTGTACTTTACTTTAAAAAATAACTTAAAACTTTTTTGTTTCTAATATAAAATTAATAAAAAACATTAAAATATCTTTTAAAAAGATTCTGTCGTTGCATTAACTTAAAATGAACTGTTTTCGAGAAAAATGACTTTAAACATTTACATACTTATAATTAGAAATTTTGATTATTAAAATTAACAAAGCAAGCCTTGAAAGCAAACGTTGTTTATGGGTAATTAGTTATTAATATGTATGCAAAATTTGGTCAATTTGGAAAGTCAGTACCCTAGAAAAAAGTTATGTACCAACCTGTAACTCCCTTGATTTTGAGTTTTCGAAAAAAGTGTATAGAAGTTTGTTTCATTAATTTTACGTGCAGATTCGCCCACAGAAATTCTGACGCATAATTTCCGGACACCCTGTATAAAGTTTTTTTTATTTATCTTTGGACAAACCACGAAGACTAAAAGCCTAAATACTAACGTACCGTGGGTGTCTTAAGCGAGGTAAGAGGGAGTTTGTTGACACGGGACTTAAATACTTGAAGATTTGGGGGAAGGAAAGACCTCCGCGGGCAGTAGGTTCCACAGTATAGAAACTCTAGGGATAAAAGAACGAACAAAGTGGGAAGTTCGGGGCCTGTCCAGTTGGACCGTATAGGGATGCATACGCGCGGAACCACGAGTTTCCCTGTTGGGAACCGTGAGGAGGAACAATACACAACAGGAACAATTGAGCATGTTACTTTTTAGCCTTATGGTTTCGTGACTGCAACACTTTTTTGACACTGTTTAAAAATTGCATGTAGAATATTGTGGTAAACTTTACGACAAAAAGTGACGCCTTTGCCCAGTCCGACACCCGAAACATGTCAAAATTGACAAGCTGGTTTAAAGCGCTGCTTTCATGTATGGCGGTATGAATATTCGTGAAACACTCGTCAAAAGGTACCCCTTAATAGGTTTTAAAAAGATTATTATCATGAGATCCATTTCATTACTGGTCCAGGCACTATCAATAGTTTTCACCTGTATGATAACATTCTCTTATTATAGTGCCTGAGCCAGTAATGAATTGGACCTTACGATAGAAACCCTTTTAAAACATTTTTAGGGATTTTTTTTGGACGAGTCTACTACGAATATTCAAACCGCCATATATGGAAGCGCGCTTTAACCCAGCTTCTCATTTTGACATGTTTCGGGTGTTGAACTGGGCAAGGCAACTTCTTTGTCGGAAAGTTACCACAATGTTTACATGCAATTTTTAAACATTTCTGCCAAAATGATAAGGCTCACAGTAATGAAACCACTCACAACACATGTTTCTTGTATTGGACTATGAGGGTTTCGCGACTGTTACCCCTGCCATTTTTGGCACTATGTTAAAAAATTACATGTAAAACATTGTGGTAAACTTGTCCGACAAAAAAGTGATGCGTTCGCCTAGTCCGACATCCGAAACATTTGACATTCGCAGGAGGGTGAACGCGCTGCATTGATATATGGCGGTATAAATATTCGTGATAGACTCGTCAAAAGGAACCCCCTAAAACGGTTTTTAAAAGGTTCTTATCATGAAATTAATTTATTTCCGGCCCAGGCATTAATAGTTCAAAGGTTCATCAATAGGAAAACAGAAATTTATAAATGGGCCCATATTTAATTCATTCTGAAAGCGATGCCGCTAAGTACACAAAAAATAATAAAGTAAACAAACCTCTTTGAAAGCACATAGCCTCGGACAGAGCCTAATTACATATTTTTAGATAAATAACTAGCTGACCCGGCAAACGTTGTTTTGCCATATAAATAATTTTTAAGTAGATTCTAGCCTAAAAATTAAAAAAAAATGTTAAGGGTGGACAACCCTTATCACTAAGGGTATGAAAAATAGATGTTGGCCGATTCTCAGACCTACTCATTATACTCACAAAATTTCATGAGAATCGGTCAAGCCGTTTCGGAGGAGTATGGGAACGAACATTGTGACACGAGAATTTTATATATAAGAATAAAAAAATACATTGCTAAAACACGTATCACCTACTTACAAAACATTCTCTTATTTCGCCTCTGCCTACTATAAAACCGGTGGCACGTGGCGTGGTACTAGAAACTCGTCGGGTTAAATATTTTTGCTGCAATAAATCATTGTTTACAAAAGGGTTTATTTACTTTATAATTTTTTGTGTACTTGGCGGCATCGCTTTCAGAATGAATTAAATTTGGACGCATCTTTACATTACTTTACGAGTAAATATCAAACAAATCGTTTTGTATAATTTAATTTACTAAATCTGTTTTTTTTTGAAAAGGTTTCGGTCGATATACTTAGGCACAATCCAATTTACAAATATATATACTTTATTGGATTTTACGATACAAGCTTAAATTAGCTTAAAGTTCAATTCTCGTTATAATAGTGACATAAATAAAAAGTTAATACAGTTTTATTGGCTTTTTAGATTAAAATCTTTAAATTGTATAAAATAACTGGTCTTAGAATGTAGTTTACATATTTTATTAAGTGGATTTTAAAAGGGATTTCTATTTTGTATATATTTAATGACTGGTCTTGCAATAGTTACCAAAAAAGTTTATTTGAAAACAGGGAACTAGTATGCAAAATAAACTTTTTTATTCTTCTGTTATTTATTACACCTGATGCTACAAACTTAAGCAGGTAATTTCCTTGTTTATAATAAAGCGTAGTTTAAAATATATAAACATGAAGAAGAAATCAACCCTAATAAATGGGAAAAATTTTGTATTTTTTATTTTATTTTAAAAACATCTTATTTAAACTACTTAGTTTTGTTAAATACTGTGTAAATCCAAACTAGATTTTTTATTTAAATTAATTTTTCCGTTTCGACACGTATATATACAGTGTCTTTGGATAGGTGTTACAAGAGGACAAATGAACCAAAAATTTTTGAATTTCTAAACGTCTCCTTGGGAAAACTGGTCGCATAGTTTAAATCCTATTAATACAAAATTTTACTTTGATTGGTAATATACAGGGCGAGTTATAACTAAAAATATTAAAATTGACCAAGAGTAAGGTATCTTAATATTTAAAAATATGACAAAATTTTATTGGTAAATGATGTAGAGAATTAAATTTTATGTCAAAATTTAAAGTTTTAGAATTAAAGTAAAAAATAGTACAATATACATCTAGGGAATGAAGTGGTATTTTAAATCCCGAGACAAAAGTTTATAGCCCGACCAACGGAAGGGCTATAATTTGTGGAGGGATTAAAAACACTTTAGTCCTGTGGTGTATATACTATTTTATGCACTTTAAAATAGATAAAAAGAAAAAAATGTAATAAGTAATGAAATAAAAATAGAAATAAATGTATAATACAAATCTGAGTATTTTTTTAATTTTAGTTTTGGACCATGCGATCAGTTTTTCCAAAATGCCGATTTTAAATTCAAAATTTGTTGGTCAATTTACCTCTTGTAAGACCTATCCTGGGGCACACTGTAGATTTACATTTTATTTTGTTATTTAAAATAAATAAATTTTTTAAGAAAAATACAAGCAACAAAAAGTTTTTTTTTTTTTTCATTCAACTCACCTTTACCTAAACTTGTCAAAGTGTCATAATTTTGCTCTACAATTTTTTACTAGTTTTATACAATATTTTTAGAATACTTTACTGTTTTATATACCACTGTAAAGAAAAAAATTTGGACTATTAGAAGAAATTAAAGTACCATACATTTCCTGGAAAATATTCAGATTCCATTCAAATAATTATTGGACAAATGTCAAAAATGTCAAAAAATCAAAAAATATGTGTTTCATGTAAGGAAAATTCCACTAAAATTGTTATTTGTGATAAATGTACCAGATTTTTGTGTAAGAGATGTTCAAAATTAACTTTAAAAGAATTTAACCTTGCCATTCTAACATCAAGAAATTTGAAATTCTTTTGTGAAAATTGTAAATTAACTACCAATGACGAAAATTTTTCGCAAGATATATTCTCAACCCAAGATGAAAATATTCAAGATCAATTAACTAGTAAAGATTTATTTTTTAACGATCAGGATGATAATACCAAAGAGAATAAATCCTACATATCTGTAGATGTTTTTAACCAGGAAATTTCTAAATTTTACTGCCTTTTACAAAAAATCTCTGAAGAAATTACTAATTTAAAAGAATCAAATATAGAACTTGTTAAATTTCTTTCTTCTGATGAATATATTAAAATTGCAAAAAATCAAAATCAAATAAATATCAATTTAAATAAGGAAGTACATAATGAAGATAAACAAGATTTGGAAAAAATAAATAATGGTATTAAAATGAAGAAAAAGTCAAATATAATTAATAATTTAAACATTAAGGATAATTTGAAATATAACAAAATGAAGCCGTTAATAAATAGTTCAGATGATAACACATTATCTTTAATTACAAATAATAACTATAAAAATGATATCTTTTTAATGAAAAATAAGGTATCCGGCCTAAAAGTAAATGAAGAAGAAAAAAACAAGAAAAACAAAAAGAAGAAAGAATTTGCTGGTTTTGAAAATATTTGCGAACAAGTTGATGCGAAAATCAAGAATGATGAAGTAAAAACACTAACTAATGTTTCCAAAGTTAATATGTCATCGTTTATATTAAAAAATAATGGTTTAAATAATATTTCTTTAGGGAAAAAGGGTAAGATACTTGTTTTATGCGATGAATATGGCAGATTTATTTGCAATAGTATTCGCAAACATAATAAATTACAAAATTTTGAAATACAATCTATTATAAAACCTGGAGCTAATTTTAAAAATATAATTAATGATATGGAAATAATTACAAAAAATTTTAGTATTAATGATTATGTTATTATATTTGCAGGATATAATGACTTTAAAAACTCGAATTATCCTAGAATTAGTGAGATTATCAGCAAATTGAAGTTGTGTCTCAACACAAATTTTTTATTTATATCATGTCCTTTAAAAGATTATTTTAATCGTGATAAAATATCTTTATTTAACCATAATCTACAAAATTGTTTGTATAATATAAATAGAGGTTCTGCGGTTTCTATATCATTTTTAAACATTAATGAATTTTTGTATAAAAAACATAGCAATTTGTTTATTGATGAGATTGTATGCAATATTATTTTTAATAAAAACAATTTTAAAACACTTATATTTGTTAAAACTAATAATGAATCTGAAAACAAAATTCTTAATAGCTTTAATAATATCAATCAGTTTGACTCAAATATTGTAAATATCCCTACATCACCAAACAAATCTAATAATTTTTTAGGCAAAACACCACAAAATGTATGTTATCCATGATACTTTTAAATGTTCAGTCTATAAGAAATAAAGCGGATGAATTGTTTATACTTATGGAAAATAATAATTTTCCAGATTTATTTCTTGTAACTGAACATTGGTTGAAATATGATGAACCTATTTATTTACAAAATTACACAGTGATATCCAATTTTTCTAGAAAATATTCAATACATGGTGGTACGATGATCTTTATAAAAAATGATTTTGCAAAACAATCCGATTTTATTAATTTTACCAAATTTGATCATTTATTAGTTGAAAAAGAATTTGAATTTTCAATAATATTTTCTCAAAAAATAACTTATTTATTATCTGTTTATATCGACCTCCTTTAGCTAATATTAAAAGTTTTTTCATTAATCTTGAAATTCTATTATCAGGACTTCCTAAATTATCTTCTTGTATTTTAACTGGTGATTTTAATATCGATTACTTAGCTAATAATAATCAACATTCATTTAATTTAAAAAATTTATTGCATTCATTCAATTTAACCATGAGTATTAATTTTCCTACCAGATTCTCTCAATATTCTCATTCTACTATTGATTATATTTGTTCAAATATTATACTATCTTGTAAAAAAATAAATTCTAGTTTATCAGATCATGAAGCTATTTATTGTGAGTTTAATTATAAAACAAAAAAGAACAATAGTAAAAAAATAAAGGTAGAATTTATTCTAAAAAGAATTACAAAAAATTTCAAAATCTTATATCACATAATCATTGGAATGATATTGTTAATATGGCTGACCCACTAGAAGCTTTTCATTCTAGAGTTCTAAAATTATTTGAAGAAGCATTTCCTATAAAACTTATTAAAAAAAGTCAAAAAATAATTGGATTACGAAAGGTATTAAAGTAAGTTCTAAAAATATGCGGTCTTTACATTACATAAGGAAGTTTACTGCTATAAATAGTTCTTTTATTACTTATTTTAATAAATACCGTAGCATCTATCGAAAAATAATAAAACTAGCCAAAAAAATTACTATGAAAATCAAATATCTATGTCATCTAATCCTAAAAAAGAATGTTGGTCTATTATTAATAACCTTCGTGGAAAAACAACTTACCAACACCATAAATACTACATTAACTAGTGAAACACTAAATTCGTTCTATTGCTCTGTAGCCTCAAATTTATCTAAAGATATTATTTGCAATATTAATCCACTTACTTATATGGAAAACATTGTTATTAATGAAACCTTTTTTTTAGTCCAACTAATGTAGAAGAGATTCTTGGTGCTTTTAATGAAATCAAAAACAAATCATCTTCCGGTTGGGATAACTTGTCAATTAAAATATTTTCTAAACTTTCTAACTCAGCTTTACAAGTATTGGCTGATGCAATAAATTTTTCTTTTTTAAATGGGGTATTTCCAAAATGTCTAAAAGCTTCTGTAATTATACCAATTTATAAAGGGGGAGATTATGATACACCTTCTAATTTCAGACCTATTAGTTTATTACCTACTCTTTCTAAAATAATTGAAAAATTGTCAAAAATAGAATGATTTCTTTTATTCAAAAACATAAGATTTTAAACTTAAAACAATTTGGATTTCAAAAAATAAAAATACGAATGATGCAATATTTTCATTTCTCGAACATCTATACACATCATTAAATGAGGGTGATTTTGCAGCTGCTATTTTTTGTGATTTGTCTAAAGCGTTTGATTGTGTAAATCATTCTATTCTTTTACGAAAACTTCAAATATATGGTTTTCGTGGTACGTCTTTTAATTGGTTCAAATCATATCTTTCAGAAAGATCACAAATTGTACAATTAAATAATATTAAATCAGAAAGTAAATTCATAAATTGTGGTGTTCCTCAAGGTTCTGTACTTGGACCGTTATTATTTTTGTTATATATAAATGATTTAGCTTTTATCGATATAAAAGGCCAATTTACTATGTTTGCTGATGACACCACTATTTTATGGAACAACAAAAATAAAAATGTATTATACGATTCAATTAATAATGATATTTTAAAAATTAAATCCTGGTGTGATTCTAATTTGCTTACTTTTAATATTAATAAAACTAATACCCTAACATTTAAATGTACTCTTAATAACATATATATGAATGATCAAATTGTTAAATATTCTTCATGTACTAAATTTCTAGGCCTTTTTGTCGATGTTAAACTAAATTTTAAAGATCATATAGAAAAACTATGTAATAAACTAGCATCTAATTGTTATGGTATTAGAATACTCTCTAAAGAATTAGAAGATTTTTCAGTTTTAAAATCTATTTATTTTTCTTTAATTGATTCTATCATAAGATATGGAATTTGTTTTTGGGGAAACTCGTATCAATATTTATTAAATTCAGTATTTGTATTACAAAAAAGAGCAGTTAGATATATCTGCAAAGCAAAGACAAAAGATTCGTGTAAACCGTTGTTTAAGTCAAAGAAAATTTTAACTCTTACCTCTATTTATATTTTAGAAACAGTATGTTTAATTTTTAAAAAAATTGTTTAAAAAGTCCTAATAATTCTTTATATGATACTAGAAAAAAATCTCAACTTCAACTTCCGAATCCAAATTCATCATTAACAAAAAATCTTTAATTTATGACTCAAAAAAATTTATAATCATTTGCCCACTGATATTAAAAAATTTAAAATTTTTAAAAAATTTAAACTATCTGTTCAAAACTTGTTATTAAGTAAAGCGTATTATGTATTAAGAGAGTACTTTGATGATAATTTTAATTAGTCGTACCATTACATAAAGCATGTATCTTATTATTATTAATATTATTATTATTGTTAATATTTTAATTTTATTCTGCTTTGTCAAAAGATTATTCTTGGACAATAAAGCAATATATTATTATTATTATTATTAAATTAATCAGACTATCAAAGTTTTTTTTAACCTTTGTGTAAGTTTTTCTGTACAATTTTTAACGAGAATGATAGGGTTAGACTATTTTACCCCTTTCACAAGTTTAAAAAAAATGCAAAATATGCAGAAAATGTGTTTTAAAAAAGGCACTGGCTAAACTGCCGCCGGCGGCATTGCTTAATTATTAGAAGAAATATGTACGTTTATAAAAGCCGCCGAAAATCATCGGCGGTTTTTACTTATTTTATCGGTGGAAGCTAAAAACAACTATTAAAAACCGTAGGTAAGTATAAGTACTTTAATTTTTAAAAACAGATTCCAAAAAAATAATGTAATATGGGCATCGTACCCTGCCCTGTACTTACTAAAAACAAATTATAAGAAGTATGTTAACAAATTATTTGAAGAAGTAAGCAGTGTTTATGAATTATTTACCTTGTAACATTTTTTTCTTTTGCTGAGGTTTCAAGTTTCTCTATTTTTTCCGATCCGTACCGTCCGTCCGATGCCGGCGTATATGCGCGTACCCTAAGGCCTCTAGCATCTCGTATAAATTTGGTATGGATTCCATGTCTTGGTTTTTAGATATAGTAATTTGAAAATATTATCTACGCCATTATAGTCACGACAGAAATATGATCTTTTTGTAAATTTCATTTAAAAAAGGACCCCTCTAATTTTCTCGAAATCAGAAATGGCCAATTCACAGTGGCGTAGCTAAGCGTAGATGGTGTACGCAGTCGTCTACGGCCCCAGGGCTCTAAGTGGCCCCGCAAGGGGGCAACTGTGATGAAGTGTATGTGACAGTTTTTGTTTTTTGGATGTAATATATGGAGAACAACATCTTTATGTATCTGTACGCCACTGATAATTCAGTGTTTTCTTTTTGTTTAAGTCAAGTCGAGATAGCAGCCCATCTAGTCCTCTTAGGATAACCCTGTATATAGTGTATAGTCTGTATACTGTATATAGATAGTGGTTTTGGTCTTTGTAGCCAATCTACTTCAGAGAATTGAGTATTAACTAATTGTGTTAATTGTTATTTGCTTAAATTTAATGAAGATTATAATTACGTTAGTAATTAAAATTAACAGTAATAAAACATTTGGCGAATGTAGAAAAATACATTCCATTAAATGCACAAATAACCCACTGTCTTTATTTTTGTAGCATAAAGCATTAAGGGTGCTAATTATACAGAGTGTCCAAGAACATGTGGGCAATCTCTCTGATTCATATAGAACACGTGAAAATAATGTGACAAGTTCCTATACTTTTTTCCCAAAGCCTCTCTTTGCAGAGATTTGTGCCCTTAAAGGACGCCGCTGAAAATCAGTCTTTCCTGAATAACTTTTGTAGTACAATAAAATATTTTTAATGTGATTAATAGAAGTAACGACTCTTTAAAAATGGTGGGTTAAACATTTGCCTTCATTAGTTCGCCAGGGGCGGACTAACCCTTACACAATGGTGTTAATTATTTTAACACCCTGTATAATAAAGAAAAGAAATTTAAGAATAAGAAAGTATTTTTGGGTAGCTTAAATCCTTAGCTAAAAAATGGTACCTACTCCTGTTAGATGTCGATAAATTAAAGCATTTTCGGCAAAGACAAGTTTTTGTTAAGTAGGGACTTCTAAAAACATTAGGTTATTCTGTTGCAAATAGTTCTAAAAAACTTTTTTATGTTCACCAAACAAAAAAGTAATGTTGCAGCATTGTGGAGGGTACCATAATCGTTGATAATTAAAGCTAGAGAATATATAAAATACAAGGAAGCCTATGTTGAACCGACAAAACTATGAAAATACAACCCCAATTAATTAAAATTTTGAGAGGTACCTTTTTTTAGCTAAGGGTTTAAGCTATTTAAAGATTATATTTATATTTCCTAATTATACAAGGTGTAAAAATAATTGGTACATTGTGTAAGAGTTAGTCCGTCCCTGGCGAACTAATGAAGGTAAATGTTTTACAGGAACACCATTTTAAGAAATCCTAATTTAGAAAATCCTAACTGGTATTTATCATAATAAATACTTTTAATCTACAAAGTGATATAAAAGTTATTCAAGAATAACCGATTTTCACTTCCTTTAAGCGCACATATCTCTGTAAAGAAAGACTAAATATTTGATATAAACTTGTCACATTATTTTTATGTGTTTTAAATGAATCCGAGAGATTGCCCACATATTCTTGGATACCCTGTATAGCTGCTTTTAGTTTTTTCTATCACATCAATATTTTGTGTTTTTGCTATTTTTTAAAATTGCTAAAATCTTGTATTTTTGTTTGACGTTCTTGCATAAATACTATATTACTCTGTACAGATCGTACTTGTAGACATAAAAACAGTTCGAATTAGTAGAAAGAGGAAATTTACGGTGTTTTTACAAAATTAAGAGCGCCCCTCGAATAACCACTTCAGTGCATCTTCATGTACCACTAGCTCAACAACAATACCTAATTTTTACTCAGTTTAATTAAAATAATCTTGTTTGGCAACCAGAATTCTGAAAATTGAAGGCTTGACTTCTGGGATTTAGATATTGATACAATGGCCTTTGTTAAATAAAAATACCTGGCAAAAATTAAAAAGACAGAAATATAAAGTAGGAATTGGTCATCATTGGTTCCAAGTAAAGAAAATATTCTACCTCCACTTTCTTTAAAGCTAATCTTATAAAAAAAAATTACGAAGGCCGTTAATAAGAATGGTTTTCAGTGCTTCAAAACCCAAAATTTTCTCGGGTTAATATATCCAAAGCTTTTGATCAGGTCTGGCATGCCGCACTTTTTAATAAACTTCCCTCCTATGGTCTTGCAACTAAACTCTGTACTTGGCTCTCTAGTTATCTATCTAATAAACGTATATCAGTTATTGTGGACGGCCATTCTTCAAGCTTTCACCAAGTTAATGCTGGAGTGCCTCAGGGCTCAGTTCTGGCACCAACATTGTTTCTTCTTCACATCAACGACCTTCTCTCGTCCACAACTAATTCCATTCATAGTTTCGCCGACGATAGTACCCTTCACTCCAGTTTTCAGGTTCCTAAACCCATCACTAAACCTGATTTGGAAAACAAACGCAGAGCGATGCATATATGTCTTTCGCAGGATGTTAATTTAATATTGGATTGGGGCGCCAAAAATCTCTTCCACTTTAATGCATCCAAAACACAATCATGTTCCTTGTCGAGAAAAGAGTCACCAAATACTCATCCTCTACTTATGAGCGGCCAAGTTTTACAGGCAAAGACACCTTCAATCTTGTGGGCGTCGCATTTGAAAGTAACCTTAACTGGCATAAACACATTGTATCTATAGCCACGGCAGCTTCAAAAAGCTTGGATTTCTCTTTCGAGACAAAAGTATTTTTCCCCTTCTAATTTATACACTTTATATGTGTCCCAAATCCGACCTCCCTTGGAGTATTGTTCTCATATCTGGGGCATGGCTGCCCCCACAACCCTAAGCATTCTGGATTCTATTCATAGAAGAGCTATTCGTCTCATTAATGATCCTTCACTTACAGAAAGGCTTCCCCCTTTTTGCCCATCGTCGGTCTGTGGGGGATCTATCGCTTTTTTATAGGTACTTCCATGGCTTCTGCTCTGAAGAATTGTCCAGTATAGTTGCTCCACTTACGGTTCCCGGCAGAGAAACTCGTGGTTCCGCGCGTATGCATCCCTATACGGTCCAACTGGACAGGCCCCGAACTTCCCACTTTGTTCGTTCTTTTATCCCTAGAGTTTCTAGATTGTGGAACCTGCTGCCCGCGGAGGTCTTTCCTTTCCCCCAAATCTTCAAGTATTTAAATCCCGTGTCAACAAACTCCCTCTTATCTCGCTTAAGACACCCACGGTACGTTAGTATTTAGGCTTTTAGTCTTCGTGGTTTGTCCAAAGATAAAAAAAAAAGAGTAATGCAAAAAATAATAAAATGTATCTTTTAGGCTTGCAAATTATTCGATAGCTTATAAAGGACACTCATTTTAAAATTGAATTGGATTTCGTTAAAAAGAACCATAAAATGCTTTTCTATGACGGTATCAATTTTTTATTTTAAAAGTGTATCATAAAAACTACCAACAAGTTATTTAAAAACTTTGATCTTCTAAAAATACTCTAAAATAAAATACCGTGGCCCTTAAAACTCATTTTTTAAACTTTTCATTGATTTTCTTTTCCTCGAATCTGGATGCAGTATAAAGATGGTAAAAGGTCTAATTAAGACATATTGCATAATAAAGAAGTATTAAAATCAGAAATGTTTAGAAGCAATGTTTGCAAATTTTTGTTGGTTGATTTGCCGTTACTTTTAAAAAAATGCTAAAAAAATAACAATGTAAAATGCGTTTTAAAAAACAACACAAAAACTAGACGAGTACACAAACTCAACTTTTTCTTTAATAAATC
>JACEGR010010736.1:0-17808 GCA_014170235.1 Listronotus bonariensis | reverse complement strand
AAGTCTATATGCAAAGATTTTAAGTTATTTATCACTAAATGTAAAAAATCTTTAAAATAAGGATTTTCAGCAATAAAAATCAATATAATATGTATAACTGTGTTTTATTAAAAAAAATATTACAAATATTTAGTATAATATAATGAGACTTATAATATATCTTTTTGTCAATCCATGAATTATGAGTCTTATTTAATCCAAGCCATTTAACTAAAACTTTATTTCCTTTTCTTCTCACGATTTTTTCAACTAAATATACATCAGGATATCTAACTTTTTGTAATTCTTCTCCATAAAAACTTCCTTTAATGTCTAAATTATTTTCATCCTCAATTAAATACGTAGTGGGATTAGTAAGATTTACCTTTTTTATACGAAATATTTCATTGGACCAATTTGGAGTATAACCTTTTGTAAATGCTTCTCTTTGCTTACTTATTCTAACATAATCACCAATTTTAAATTTTGATAATCTTGGATCAATAGTTTTTATATGAGTATAAACTGACTTTAAAATATCTATTTCATTTTTATTATTAACTTCATTTGGTTTTTTACCTGTTGTGGAATGTTTAGTGTCATTATATTTTTGAACTATTTCGTCTAAAATATCTATCCATTTATAGTTTCCCCGTAAGCTGAATTTTTCCACATTAAATTTTTATAGTTCTATTTACTCTTTCAACAACACTTGCTTTTAGATTTGAATAAGTATTATAATGGTTTATGTTAAAACTTTCCATTAAGGTTTGAAATTCTTTATTAAAAAATTCTTTACCCATATCAGTTTGAAGATTTTTTGGAGTGATTTTCACTTCTTTTAAGATATTTTTCATAGCTATAGTAACATCTTTGGCTGATTTCGATTTAACTGGTTTTACCCAAACATATTTTGAAAAAACATTTATTACAACTAATATGTATTTATAACCTTTATTAAATCTACGATAAGGCAACATTTCCACTAAGTCGGCTTGCCATAAATCATTTAATCCTTTTACTATAACCCTTCTACGTTTATAATTTTTTCTTGCTGGTTTGTGTAATTCATTAACTACAATTGTCTTTATACTTTCACTCATAATTGTTTATTACTACTAATATTAAAAAACTATATATCCAACTTAAATAACTGAACTATGTTTAATCTCCTCAATTTTTAAATTTATTTTATTATCCAAAGCCACAATTTCATCTTTTACTTCTTTAACTGAGACATTTAATTTCTCTCTTGTGGTGTTAAATTCTTGTCTGGAGGTTTCAAGTAGCTCTGTCATTGATTGTATTTTATTTAGTAGTGTATCGTTTACATTTTTATATATAAATCTAAAGAAGTTATTTGTAGAGATATATTTGACTTAAAATTTTTATATCTGTGTTGTTATTAATCAAATTATCTTTTGTAGTATTAATTTCTTTTTGAAATCTTTAAGTAAATCTCTTATTGATTTTATTTCATTGACAAGTGTTTTATTTATGTTATGTATATCTATATTTAAAGTACCTATCTTCTCAGATGAAGTTGTCTCTAAATTTTTATTTTGGTATCATAATCGGTTGATAAATCTTTTTTGCTTATCGCAATAATCCACCATACCACATAAATCTCTCTTCCACACTCTTTCATTCAAGCGTACACAATATAGCACTGCCACTTTTTTCTTAAGTTCTTTAATTTGTCCCTTTCTGCAAATCCGGTGGCATATCAACCAAAGTTAATAAATACTATTACTTGATTAGGAATTTTACTTGAATTGAGTGCAGATGCTCTTTTTAATGTTTTCTCGTAATCCAGCTTTTTTCTTTCTCCATTGTTGTAATCGTAAATAGCTTGTAGGCATTGTCGATAACATGCTGACGGTCGTAGAAAATCAAAACTCTTGAAAGAAATTCAGAAAACGCAAACTTGTTTGACCGATACCATTAGGCCACACCTAACGCGACTGTGTAACAAGTAAAATCGAAGAAAAAGCCGAGGAAAAACCAACTAAAACTCAATTTTTCCAATCAGCTTCCAATAGAAGACATAAAAAATGAGGAGGAAAATAAAATACAGAAGGGTCTGGTCGAGAAAAAGAAAAGATGTTGGTAAAACCATCAAATTTAGTTGCTTTTGATGAAAAACCGACATCAAGAGTTTCAAAAAACAAACGCAAAATTTTAGATAAACCTGAAGATGGACGCCAAAGTAAAAAACCCGCAGTTGAGAGCCTTCTAGACTTAACTGCAGTGTCTGTAATTAAAAACCAGAAAAAGTTGAAAAGAATCTACCAAAGAAAGTTTGACAAGGCATGGAAGTTGATCAATTCGAATCAGTTTAGTGGAAAAATTTTGGAACAATGTTACGAAACATTAAGAGATTTAAATAGAAAACGGAAGCTTCTTAGAGAGATCGAAAACGATAATATTACCGAAGATGTTGTTGCGGAATTGTACCAAGACACTGATATTTTTCTTAAAGAGAAACATATGTACGACGCTGTTAATATGAATATTTTTGAGTTTGTTACAGAAACAGTTTAAATTTAAATAATTATGTTAAATGTAATATTCTTGGTTTATAACTGTTCGGTATGTTGGTAATTTCTAAAAATAAAAATATATTGAAAAGACGTTATGAAAGAATGGGGCTTCAGTTTGATGCGTATGTATGTATATGTATAGACGTCGTGCCAGCTAAATACATTTATTTTGAGAGAGATTAGACAAAGAATGCCTGCCTAAATGTAAATATTTCTAGATATGATAACACAGAGGTAACTTTGTTGTTGCTTTAGACCAGGAGTGGCGAACCAATGGCACGCGACAATATTTTTGGCGCGTCACTGCTTACTCACAAAATTACAAAAACTGTGAAGTAGGTAATGCATTCTTTTATAAGTTTGCACAATTTGTTATGTATGTAGTCATGGCCTAAATAGTTATTTTTGTACCAAGGGCGTAAAATAGCACTTTTACGCCTGCGGCTGAAAGTTGTAAGGGCAACAATTAGCTGAGGGCGTAAAAGTGCTTTACGCCAGAGGTGCAAACAATAATTTTTGTACGACTGAAATTAATATACAAGCATTCTCTGTAGTTAGGAAAAAATTTGCCAGCTTTTAATGTTTTAAATTGTAATCAGTATACTTTTAAAATAAGTTTAATTAAATAAATTGTTGTTTTACCCAAAAAAATGGGGCATTATTTAATTCTATATTATTCTTTCATAAATTTATAAACGAGGGCGTTTTTGATACTTTTTAGCCCTAGGGCGTAAAAGTGCTATTTTACAGCCTCATTTATAAATGCGGCGTTTTTGATACTTTTTGCCCTGGGGCGTAAAAGTGCAATTTTACGCCCTCAAATAGGGGCGTAAAATTGTGTTTTACGCCGGTCGTACAAAAAGTGATTTATGTAATATTCACTGTTTAAGGATGCAGCTATTCGTACATTTATTTCATTGTTTGTGCTTGTATAAACATAAAGTTTATTATCCCGATACAAAAAGTTGCACCACAAATGTATACATATGTGCAACTACCTTTAGTAAATAAAAACTTGCTACTTAACTGCCGTGTTCACCAAGCTTCAAGTTATTAATTAGGCTGATGGCCTGCTTCTTTTTCTTTTTTGACATCCCACGAAGGCATATGCCTAAATACCAGAGTACCGTGGGTGTCGGGTTATTAGATGTTAACCCATCGTTTCCCCTGTTCCGTCAACGTCGTCCAATCACTGAAACATGCAGTTATGCATTTCACAGCACCTTCTAGACAACGCGGTAGTGTCACCACGGTCGTTATTTTTAAATAACTATTACCTAAATATGTCTCTTCCGCTGGGAATCGAACCGGCGATTTCTGGCTTCGAAGATCAAAGCTCTGTCCACTGTGCCACGAGAGAGACAGAAGGCATTGGCATTGGCAGGTTATCACTCTAATAAATATTGCTTGGAGCTTGATGAATACGGCCGTAAGAACCCTGGTGTATGATGTCTGATAAAACAATAACACAATAATACTCTTTTGTATGGTCTACGACTTTTTTAAGACCTTAAATTTTGGGAAAGTTTAGTTAACCAGTCATTTTTTAACAAAAAAATAATGGGTTAGTTCTGGTCACTCCTTTATCAATTTTAAATGCTGTCTTGCAGCCCTGCAGACTCAATAAGCGGTCCTTTTAGCAAATCAAGTGCAGGCTAGACACAGCGGGTCTCCCACAACAGACAGTCCGACCGCTGCACAGTGGGTCGTATTTTAACTTTAGTTTGACCAAAGACAATTATAGTTTTACTAAACTATAATTGTCTTTGGTTTGACCAAAAATATCTGAAAGCAACATTTAAACACTGTTAATATTTTCACAGAGGGGAGGCAAATGTCCCCATACCGCCCTCTTCCCTGCGTACAGTTCTGGATACATGAAACTCTGATGCCATAGTAGTTCGGGTTTGGCAATACCGCGTTGTCTAAAAGGTGCTGTGAAATGCATAACTGCATGTTTCAGTGCTTGGACAACGTTGACGGAACAGGGGAACGATGGGTTAAACATTTAATAACCCGACACCCTCGGTAGTCTGGTATTTAGGCATATGCCTTCGTTCGTGGGATGTCAAAATCATAAAAAAATGCTATCTCGGTAATTATAAGAGATAGGAAGTTGGTTAAATTGGGGTAACGTTTCGCTTTTTTATGCTTAACAATATTCCGTTTTAAAAAATTTAAAAAATTGCAGCCGTTCCGGAATTATCCGGAAAAACCGAAATTTTGCGAAAAAGTTTTTATTATTATTATTTTTTGGTTTATTTGAGGAGATATTTTAAAAAAACAACCATTAACATTGCCACTTTATGTTCTATAAAATGGTGTCCACTAAATTTAAGATCCGACGTTTCGTCTTTATGCCACCATCATCAACTTTGTTTTTTAAATGGGAGGAATATTTGGTTTTAGACTTAATGAACTCGTATTTTAATTCTAAATGTAACGATATATTACACTTTACATGTCATGCGACGTTTCTAACCAAAAAACGATCATCAAGCTATTTTATCCATTAAAATTAATTCCATATTTCCAAACGCTTTTGGAAATTTCGATTTGAAGGTAAGTATGCATTCATTTTTCTTGTCACTACTCATTATTATTATTTTTTTATTTATTCATTTATAATTTAACTAACAAGCTACAAAAATTAATGTAATTTACATACATTTACTTATACATACGTAATAAAATAAAGCATTTAATTTAATCAAACGCCTTCTATCAGCTTTATCGTATCCTGTCATAAAAAAATGGATGCATACTTACCTGCAAACGAAAATTTCCCTGAACGTTTGGGGAATAATCGATAATTTGTAATGGCAAAATAGTGAATAATGATGTTTTTTGGGTTCGAAACGTCGCATAAATGTAAAGTATAATATATCGTTAGATTTAGAATTAAAATACAAGTTTATTAAGCCCAAAGCCAAATATTTCTTTCCATTTAAAAAAACAAAGATTGATGATGGTGACTCAAAGACGAAACGTCGGATCTTAAATTTGAGTGACACCATTTATAGAACACAAAAGTAGCAATGTTGTGTGTTGTTTGTTTTAAAATATCTTCTCAAATAAACCAAAAAATAAAAAATAAAAAACTGTTTCGCAAGAATTACAATTGTTCCGGATAATTCCCAGAACGGCAAAAGCTTACTAAATTTTAAAAGGCAGAATATTATTAAGCATTAAAAAGCGCGAAGCTCCCGATTTTAGCCAACTCTCCATTTCTTATAATTACGCAGAGATACCAAAAATTATTGCATCAGATTTGTAACACCCTGTTATGTTGGTACTGATAAAACGATAGAGAGAAGACACTACGACGCAACACAAATAAAAGTACTTATAGTTTGTTTAAAGTTTTTTATGCTATGTCGGTTATGATCTACTAATAAAATAAACCCTTAAAGATAAGAATATCCCCTTGCAATAAAAATGATTTATTGCATAGGGATATATATATATATATATATATATATATATATATATATATATATATATATATATATATATATATATATATGTTAGTTCGTAGTGTTTCACGGATAGATGAATGTGTAAGAGTTGTCATTCCGGGGAGTATATCCGTTGGTCATTTGTGTTCCCTGCCGGAATTTTGCAGATCATGTACAGATTGGCCACTGCTGGTGAGGAAGGGAGAAGATCCCATTCTGCTTCTGCTGCTCCATCTATTTGGCGGAATTGAAATTGAGAATCGAATCTGAAGTACGCATTTTTAAGGCAATGTCGTGCAAGTTCGATCACATGATTTGGAAGGTCTTCATTGTCATGTATTAGTTGTAGTGCTTCATCCACAGGTATGCTAGGATAGAGTGACTTAACGTCGAAGCTGGCAATTATGTCGTCCTTATCAAGTTTAAGTGAGTCCAGTATTTAGAGTGAAATGGGCCGAGTTCTTTACATAAGGAGGTGGCTTTCTCCGTTAGTGGCTGTAGGAATGCTTGCTAGATATTTTTCCAGTTTTTGAGTTGAGTGAATTGTACGGCGCATGACTATGGGTCTTAGAGAGGAACATCTGGCTTGTGGATTTTGGGCAAACCATAAAACTTGGGGCACCTGCTTGATTTCTCCCTAGGGATTAGTGTTTTCTTAATTTCGGCGTCAATTGGAGCAGCGTTAATTTTGACTTGGTTGTTTCCCAGATATGGCCGAATGTCGCGACCTTATATAGACCGACTTTGACGTCGACCTAAGAAGGTGCAAGCTAGTGAAAACAAAACATTTTTTCGAAAAAATGGAAGCTTTTATACGGATTAGAGCTGGGCCAAGTCAAACAAATTAAGGTGCCGAACTGACCTGGTATCAAAGCCAATATACGAGGGTTGAAACATATTCTATAATATTCTACACCTAACATTATATTGTTTGCGAATAGTTCCTCATGGTCTAAAACTTAAAATAATTCAGTAGCATTAAAGGTTTCTGAAAAAATCGAATTTTGCTTAAGAGAAAAGTCCCGCTATTTTTGACAATATCAAAAAGTTGTATAAAAAAGCTGTTTATGAAAACAAATGTTAAATATGCAAATTTCTGTATCCACAAGAAGAAACTTTATTTTTCGGCGATAAAATTAAAATTGCGCCGTTTTAACTGAGATTTCAAATATTGGATGCTAATTTGATTCTAAGAACCTTTTTTATTTAACACTTTGCTAAATTATTAAAAACAAAGGCAGTTTTCTCTTGCTCTTTTTTTTGGTTTTTTTATTTTGTAGTTTTTGTGATCCCTGTACAAGACAAAACATATTTCTTAACGTAAATCTTGTTTTTCTAAGAAGCAAAACCATTTGCCATACACGAATTTCTTAAAAATTAAAATGTTTGGTCCATTTGTGCTATTCCCAAGCAGCAAGCTGACGTCTTATTGACGTCTCTTATTAGTCATTTTTGGTCACATTTGGTCAGCAAAGACGTCATAAGATGACGACAAAATGAAGTTAAATTGACCTCCCTAAGTCACAGACAAAAGACGTCCCGTTAATGACGTCTTTAAGATGACAAAAAATTGACCCAAATACTTTTTTTAAAAGCTAAAATGATACGATATTTTATTTGAAAATTGAAATAGGAAAAACTTCCTTACTGCTTGCAATTTCCTTGCACTGCAAGGTCGCATCTCTCGGGACACTGTCCAACCTGGAGAAGCAAATTTTTACACTAGCCGAAGATATTTCATTTAAAACTAATTGAGATCACCAATCGCAGACCGGTCACGAACTATTTTGGTCTCATCGGTACGGTGTAGGCAATAAAAAGCGAAGATGATGAATAAACGTAGTAGTTTATTGTCCATTGCGCCATCTATCGGTAGAGTTTTTTCCTATTTCAATTTTGTAAAATTATTAGTATTATTTTTCTGTCATATGATATTTCGGTTGGATTTTGACACGAATCATATAATGTCACAAAATCTTTCTGGTGGGTTTCCTAAACATGACGTCATTAGATTTTTATGAGCTAGTATGACGACGAAAAGACGTCACTTCAACGACGTCAAAAACACGTCATTCAAATGACCTAAAAATGACGTCATATAGACGTCAGCTTGCTGCTTGGGTTGTAAAGTATATCCGTAGACATACTGTTTATAATTTATAAAGGTAAAAAAATGTTATTAAGGTTTTTATTTATTACATAACAATAGTATATTACATTACAAGTGTGGAAAATGACTAATTTCACACGAGTGGCAAAACCCACGAGTGTAAGAAAGTCATTTTCACAGGAGTACTGTACACTATTTTTCCTACGACCACAAATTATTCACCAAAAAAAATAAATTAAAGTTTGTCTGTTCAGAAAAAATAAAAACAATTGAGAACTTTGCAACACTAGGGTGATATTTACTTCGCAACACTAGTGTGATATATACTTTTCCTCACTGCTATATTATACTGTTTTGACAATATTTTTACATCGAAAATCACCTACCTAGAAGCATTATATAACTTTTATCATTTTGGAATTTAAAAGGCCCTCACTTAATAAAAATTGTATGGTTTTGTTAGGTAATTGTTAGGATTCTTACATATTTTCGACACTCTTCTAAATAAAACGTAAGTGGTGCATATCCAAAATATTCCGTTTTTTAAAAAATATCAGTAAATAAACTTACGGGACCGGGGAGTGACAAGGGGTGCTGGGTGGGGTAAAATTGGTAAAACGAGTTAATGAAACTGAACATCACATGTAAAATTAAGTAAAAATAACAGTTTGTCCTCATATTTTTAAGAAAAAATATAAAAAATATGAAAATTGTAAATGCATAACCTAAAGTCCTTAAAGTAAGGAAAAACGACTACCAAACGTCCGTTACCATGCAAAATATGGAAAGCATTTGGCAACGTCGGAAGGGTCTGATTCTATTTATGAATGGATAAAAGAAAGTGGATTCATAAAGTGTGTATTAGCCTTAGGTTTAATTAGGGATTAAAAAAAAGATTTAACTAGTTGTTTGAGTACGCGAAGAAAGAGAGGAAGAAATTTGATCTATAGGCTTTTTTCTCTGGCGCTTTAGGTCGAACGGTCAAGCGGCAAGGCTGCCTCTATAAAGTACGTGCTCAAAGGTAGAAGGGAGATTTTAAATTTGATCTACTTACCTGACAACACTGTGCCAGTCAGTGAAAGTTGTTTTTTGTGGTTATGTCTATTTTTGTTTATGTTTTTATTTTTTCGTAAATTTTAATAAATATAAAATAAGATGATTTTCGCTAATTTGGGTTCTACCGTTTAAGGTAAATAAAAGTTTTTTTACTGTCACTACAATAAATATGTCACTTGCAAAACCAATAGCAGTTTTTAGAATGACATCATAATATGTATCACACCAGTGTTGTAAAGTACTTTGCAACACTAGTGCTGTAAAGTACTTTGCAGCACTAGTGTGATATAACGCATTTTCTATGCATGAAATCAGTGTGCTATTTGCTATTTTCACAAGTGGTCGTAGGAAAAATACTTTTCTGCTAAAACGAATTATAATTCCAATTTAATGTAATTCTAAAACTCAGGATCCAAATTTTCATTTTCACTTTATCTTGCTTTCTAACAACATTTACCATTTACAAAAAATAACTTTACTTACAATCTAGTTCATGTAGTAACTGTACCGCTGTCAAAAGTTTCGCTCTGTGTTCCCCATTCACAATTCCCAAATAATCCATATCCGAAGGTTCAATTTCCTTAAACAATTCCAGATCCTCGTAGCCATTCAATATAAAAACCGATATGTATTCAGGCAGCCCAATTTTTTGCAGGAGGTCTTCCACTGAGATCGGCTTTCCTGTGATATTCCGGTACCATTTGGGTTCCTTTTTCGATTTAACTGATCGTTCGCTGAGAAGTTCAACGTTCATAAATTTAAAAGTACCCTTTTGCCGTGACAGATCCCTTTCCATTGGCCGCTGGCGTTCATGGAGACAATATCTATTATATCACCCGCCTAGAAAAAGAAAAAACCTTTTATAATATTTTTTTTTACAAAAATAAAAGAGTTAAAATTTTCTTTACTGTTTGTTTTTTGCACTGCAAGATTGCATCTGTGGAACACTGTCGAGAGCTAATAAGGATTACCAACCGCAGTGTGTTTTTTTGGTATCGGCCACACTATACTGATGAGGACCAAAAAGGTCAGAAACCGGTCTGCGATTGGTGATCTCAATTAGCTCTGAAAGAAAAACCTTTGGTTAATGTGAAAATCTGCATCGCCAGATTGGACGGTGTTAATAGTACAAGAAATGAAGCATTTCACTTTGAAATTTTTTGGTCCTGCATGGATTGACTTAAAATTTTAACAGAAGATAGAAAATAGACCCGTATTTTTTTTAACTATTATTTTTCAAGTGAAATTAACAATTCTTCGATAAAAACATGGTAATTTTCTAGGAACCTGCGGCAACTCCGATTTTGACGAAATTTGGTATACGGGGTTTCTTGGGGCGCTGATCACGAATCTGAAAATTGGCCGAAACGTTTCGTTCTCGAGATATTCATCATCAGACTTGAAATTTAACCTAATCCTATTTTTACAATATTCTGCCTTCATTCTGGATTTAAAGCTAAAGTGGCACACAATGTTCGATTTTCACCTTTTAAAACCTCGGTTTTTACGTATTTTACATTATTTTTGCATTAAATTGCATAGTATACTTTGAATCATTGTAATCCCAGAGTGCCATGAAGCCCTATGTGTATGTATGGTTGCCGCATTATCAAAGAAAAGCCACGCAATTTATTGCAAAAATAATGTAAAAACGTAGAAAAACGGGGTTTTAAAAGGCGAACATCAAATATTGTGTGACACTTTAGCTTTAAATCAAGAATTGTGTGTAAAGAAGGGGAATATAGGTAAAATAGGCTTAGTTCAAATTTAAACTTTGATGATGAATATCTCGAAAACGAAACGTTTCCGCCAAAATTCATATTCGTGATCAGCGCCCCAAACCCCGTATACCAAATTTCGTTAAAATCGGAGTTGCCGCAGGTTCTAGAAAATTACCAAAAAATCGACGTTTGTAATGGGTTTTTGGCAAATAACTTGAAAATTACGCATTTTATTGAAAAACCTGTAGAGAGCAAAATTGTAGGTTAAAATGACATGTAGAATGTAGAATTCTCTTAATATTGTTAGGCGGCTTTGTATATAGAACCTTTTAAAACAAAAATCTCATTTTTAGCATTTTTTGGCACTTAGACCCTCTGAAGTTAAGGCCTTTAATTATAACAAAACAATTTTGTTTGTCCTCTTAAAATCGACAATTTTGCTATTCATGTTTTTTAAAGTGCATATTTCTAGAATTATTAGCTAAATATCCATTAAAAACTTTAAAAAATATTGGTTTTACAAAAAAAAATGCTGGAATCATTTCTAAGAATAAGCTTTTTGATCGATTTCTGTTAAAACCTAATAAAACAAATTAATCTCCTAGGGGGACGACAACCATCCCCAGGGTTTTGGCGCCCTTTTTTTTTTTTTTTTTTTTCACCCTTTCGGGGTCATCCCACCCAGGTCCGACGACCGCCCCCTAGGTGGTGCACTGCAGCCTGAAGGCTTATTGTACCTTGACCCCTACTCCTTCCCATTTACACACCATTCATTCCATAACTTGGATGGTTGTTGCTCGGTCCGCATCCCCGAGCAGAACACCGTGTGCCGTTGCCCAAAACACCGCTGGTGCCGGTCACCCATCCAAATTATGGGCGCGCATTCCACTGCTTAACTCCGGAGATCGACGCTTGCCGCCACAAGCGCGCCTTTGGCGCCCTTCGATTCAATATAGATTTTGATCCTTGGGCACTTGGGCTATTCCCTACCTTCTGTTGAAATTTCAAGTCAATCCATGTAGGACCAAAGAATTGCAAGGTTTCGCCTTTTATTGAGCTCCATTTCCTATACTATAAGCTGATGCAACCTTGCAGTGCAAGGAAATACTAGCAACAAGTAGTAAGAAGCTTTTATTTACGCTAATTATCTTAAAGTTATGTATGTTTTAATAGGTTAGAGTGTTACCTTTAATTTTAATGCATCCTTATCAAACGGACTTGGTATCTGATCTACTGAAAACCCTAGCTCTTCCAACAATTTGCTCCGTAGGGCTGGGGTCGACGTCTTCGGTCGATATCGAACTGTGGTTACTGCCAGCTCTCACTAAAGCTTGGGTACCTGGAAATAAATAATAATGTAGACTTTACTGCAAGACTCTTTGTTTGACCTCCGGACAGTGCGGACGTGCGTAGAGGACTACAAAGTCCTTCCCGGAGTGGCGGTTAGAGGTACCGTACGAACGTTTTTACCTTCGGGGATCAAGGAAAGATTCACGCTAAATTGACGGCATCTTTATTCTTGATCTAAGCGCTGTGAGCGAAGATTCCTATACTCTGATGATATCCTGTTTGGTGGTGAACACGAGGTATTTCTCAAATCGCGGGAAATAGATGGGCGTGCCATGGGAACCGTCAGTAGTGAAAGTGAAGGTTATACGTAACACCAGTAGCAGGTCTTGGTTTGACAGCCGACAATTTATGCATTGCATCGATTGTAAAATTATTTTTGTTTTCTCTTTGGAATTTCCGGGAGCTACGAGCTCGATTATTCAGTTTTTCCGCCGACGAAGCCCTGGAAAGCATAGTCCGGAAGGGGGAGAGTGGTGGATTGGGCCTGAAGGGACCAAAACCAAGAAAAAAAAATAGAGAGAGAGACTTTACTACCTTTTCATATTAGCGAAAGACGGAAATACGGGCGACGGACCAACGCTATCGAAGTGTATGGAGTCAAATAAAATCTTTCGTACGCAGAGAACGGTGAAAGTCGGCAAACTCAAATTCTTCGTATAATTTTTTATCCCTCTGTCCGTCAAAACCGGTTTAGTGTGTAAAGGTGCTTAGTCTTATAGAATAAGCTACGTCGGCGTAATCTACTAATGAAAATAACTAATCATTCCCTGTAAGAATTCGGCTACCATGGTTGGTTGTTTAAAAATTACGGAGTCTCCAAAGAAAATGGAATACCCCGGGCCCGACCAACACGGCGACACGTGTTTCGTCTTCGTTAAGACATGTCATAGCCGCTTCAGGTCGTAGGTCAGGTCGAATTCTTACAGGGTATTATTTATTTATTTATTTTTTACTGTCATTAATGAGCCATGAGCCATATGCCCAAAGAACTTTACTTTTTATTAATATATATATATATATATATATATATATATATATATATATATATATATATATATATATATATATATATATATATATGTAGAGTTGATCATTCCGGGAGTATATCCGTTGGTCATTTGTGTTCCTACACACACTACGAACTAACATTGTACACCTCTACGGGAGGAGACCTTTACAGCCACTAAAAGCTACGAAAGACTGAGGACCAAGAGATGCAACCTACTTTGCAGTTTAAGTTTTCTCATTAAATGCAGAAACAGTAAAGTACAACCAACATTTACCAAACTATCATACCACACCAAGACCAAGAGGACTCAAGACATCCTAAACAGAGCCAGTACCGCCTTGCTGAAGGAACAAATACGTGAAACACGAAGACAAATTAGCATTATAGAACGTGAGCTATTTGAACATCACATCAGTCTAAGCAATAAGATCCACGACACGCTTTGGAACCTCCTGGATCAACTTACACTTTGGAGAACAGAAACGGACCGATCTAAAGTTTCTGAAAAACTTGAAGACAAGTTCAACAGATTACAGAGGAAAGCTCCAGGAACCAACCACAATGACGATGTTAACAGAAACAAAACAGTCCACAATATATCATCGTACCAACCCTCCGAAGCTGAAATAAGCGTCTTAAGTAAAGGTTTTAACTTTGCCATGGCGCCAAAAAGAATACCAACTGAAGACATAATCGCCAACGTAGAGACATGCCTATCATCGGTGGAAGAACAAGCTGCAGAACAGATCAGACAAGACGTAGCAAAAATACTAAGGACAGCCAAGCCTCCACAAGACAATATGACCTTCGCTGAACGACAAGCCCTCAAAACTCTGAACAACAACAAGGAAATCACTATAGTGCCAGCCGACAAAGGAAACGCCACGGTCATAATGGATACAAATGACTACCAACAAAAGATTCAAACCCTTCTCAACGATCCCTGCTACAAACCAGTCAAAAACGATCCGACCACATATCTGGAAAAAACAACCAAGTCAAAAATTAACGCTGCTCCAATTGACGCCGAAATTAAGAAAACACTAATCCCTAGGGAGAAATCAAGCAGGTGCCCCAAGTTTTATGGTTTGCCCAAAATCCACAAGCCAGATGTTCCTCTAAGACCCATAGTCAGCGCCTACAATTCACCAACTCAAAAACTGGAGAAATATCTAGCAAGCATTCTACAGCCACTAACGGAGAAAGCCACCTCTTATGTGAAGAACTCGGCCCATTTCACTCAAATACTGGACTCACTTAAACTTGATAAGGACGACATAATTGCCAGCTTCGACGTTAAGTCACTCTATCCTAGCATACCTGTGGATGAAGCACTACAACTAATACATGACAATGAAGACCTTCCAAATCATGTGATCGAACTTGCACGACATTGCCTTAAAAATGCGTACTTCAGATTCGATTCTCAATTCTACCGCCAAATAGATGGAGCAGCAATGGGATCTTCCCTCTCACCAGCAGTGGCCAATCTGTACATGATCTGCAAAATTCCGCAGGGAACACAAATGACCAACGGATATACTCCCGGAATGACAACTCTACACATTCATCTATCCGTGAAACACTACGAACTAACATATATATATATATATATATATAGTATATATATATATATATATATATATATATATATATATGATATATCCCTTGCAATAAATCATTTTATTGCAAGGGATATTCTTATCTTTAAGGGTTTATTTTATTAGTAGATCATACCGACATAGCATAAAACTTTAAACAAACTATAAGTACTTTTATTTGTGTTGCGTCGTAGTGTCTTTCTCTATCGTTTTATCAAGAATTAATATACAGGAGTGTTACAAATTTGATGCAATAACTTTGGTATCTCTGTAATTATAAGAAATAGAGAGTTGGTTAAATCAGGGAAGTTGCGCTTTTTAATGCTAATAATATTCCGTTTTAAAAATTTAAAGTTTCAGCCGTTCCGGAATTATCCGGAAAAACAAAATTTTGCGAAACAGTTTTTATTTTTTATTTTTTGGTTTATTTGAGAAGATATTTTAAAACAAACAACACATTAACATTGCTACTTTTTGTGTTCTATAAAATGGTGTCACCAAATTTAAGATCCGACGTTTCGTTTTTGAGTCACCATCATCAACTTTGTTTTTTTAAATGGAAAGAATATTTGGTTTTGGGCTTAAACAACTTGTATTTTAATTCTAAATCTAACGATATATTATACTTTACATTTATGCGATGTTTCGAACCCAAAAACCATCAATCATTCACTATTTCGCCATTACAAATTACGATTTTCTCCCAAACGTTCTGGGAAATTTTCGTTTGCAGGTAAGTATGCATCCATTTTTTTATGTCAGGATACAATAAAGCTGATAGAAGCGTTTGATTAAATTAAATGCTTTATTTTATTACGTATGTATAAGTAAATGTATGTAAATTACATTAATTTTTGTAGCTTGTTAGTTAAATTATAAATGAATAAATAAAAAAATAATAATAATGAGTAGTGACAAGAAAAAATGAATGC
The DNA here is from genome assembly GCA_014170235.1 of Listronotus bonariensis. NCBI lineage: Eukaryota > Metazoa > Arthropoda > Insecta > Coleoptera > Curculionidae > Listronotus > Listronotus bonariensis. The sequence continues at coordinate 2,049 of JACEGR010010736.1, read as the reverse complement.
ATACTTACCTTCAAATCGAAATTTCCAAAAGCGTTTGGAAATTGGAATTAATTTTGAATGGATAAATGCTTGATGATGTTTTTGGTTAGAAACGTCGCATGAATGTAAAGTGTAATATATCGTTACATTTAGAATTAAAATACGAGTTCATTAAGTCTAAAACCAAATATTCCTCCCATTTAAAAAACAAAGTTGATGATGGTGGCATAAAGACGAAACGTCGGATCTTAAATTTAGTGACACCATTTTATAGAACATAAAGTGGCAATGTTAATGGGTTGTTTTTTTAAAATATCTCCTCAAATAAACCAAAAAATAATAATAATAAAACTTTTCGCAAAATTTCGGTTTTTCCGGATAATTCCGGAACGGCTGCAATTTTTAAATTTTTAAAACGGAATATTGTTAAGCATAAAAAAGCGAAACGTTACCCCAATTTAACCAACTTCCTATCTCTTATAATTACCGAGATAGCATTTTTTTATGATTTTGACATCCCACGAACGAAGGCATATGCCTAAATACCAGACTACCGAGGGTGTCGGGTTATTAAATGTTTAACCCATCGTTCCCCTGTTCCGTCAACGTTGTCCAAGCACTGAAACATGCAGTTATGCATTTCACAGCACCTTTTAGACAACGCGGTATTGCCACCACGGTCATTATTTTTAAATAACTACTAACTAAATATGTCTCCCCCGCTGGGAATCGAACCGGCGACTTCTGGCTTCGAAGATCAAAGCTTTGTCCACTGCGCCACGGAGGAGACAGCAATGCTCATGCATCGAATTTGTAACACCCCGTATACCCTTCCTTAAAATAACAATGGCTTTAACTGTGCAAGAAATATTTTATAATATACCGGGTGTTGCTCCGTCGAGCGGGACATAGGGAATCCCATGAAAATTTTGAAGTGGTCCAATATTGGCTCTCCTAATTATTTTAGAAGAAAATATTATTGGGATTTTTTAAAGAGCACGAAAAGTTGTATCCAGTGTACAAATTTCAGCTCTTTTCAGTCCGCCAGCTAAGAGATAAATGCTAAAATAAGTTACGAATCTCCTATCTTCTTACGCGCCTTGTATTATTAGAAGTTTATAATAAAATACTAGAAAAATTATTTAACCTCTTACTCTCAAGTTGTCAGATCAATGTCACATCATTTTTAAATAATGAACTACTTACATCAAGAAAAAAATCACTATTATAAAATGGTTTTACCAGGGAAATAGTTATCGAAGAGTAGCGGACATGTTTGCAGCCTATTTTCCCAATAGGCCAATACCAAGTAAATCGACAATAGAACGGACGATAAAAAATTTGAAACTACAGGCACAGTAATCAATAATTGCAAATGTGAAGAAAATCGACGCCATCTTTCCCCAAACGATTTTTTTCTACGGAGACATTTAAAAACTAAGCTACCAATAAAAAATATGAAAATTTAGTCCAGCTAAGGAATGCTATTTCCGCTGAATGTGCCAAAATATCGATGTACCAACTAGCCAACGTAAGAAATGAGTTTTATAATCGTTTGGGTTATTGTCTGGCAGTTAATGGAGGAATATTTGAGCATTTGATTAAATCTTGATATTTTCGTCATAAATTGATTTCTAAATGTAGAAAAATTTGTGTTATTGTCTTGCCTAACTGTGAGTGCATGTGTTGAAATTGAAGCTGTAAACTAAAATGAAATGCGAGGATTCCTTTTGAAATTCCCGTATAAAATAATTCAGCTTTGGCAATGACATTATAAATTAATGATCTAAATTATCACTGATAAATCGATATGGTGTTTTTATTATTGATTTCTAGAGTACAGGGTGCATAATGAGATACTACGTTGCAGAAGTATTAAGCAGTTTACTCTTTACTGGTTGGTTGAAAAATCCTCAAATTTTTATTTTGGGTAGAACTTGCTCTTCAATAAATCCTAATAGCATATTTTTCTAAAATAATTAGGGAGCCAATATTTGACAACTTCAAAATTTACATGGGATTCCCTATGTCCCGCTCGACGGAGCAACACCCGGTATAGCACTACAATAG
>JACEGR010010735.1:0-17812 GCA_014170235.1 Listronotus bonariensis | reverse complement strand
AAAGATGACCAAAGCGCAAAGTTAAAGGCCTTTTTGTATGGACATATTTTTATTATTTTATTTATTTTTTTTCTTTGGACAATCCACGAAGGCTGAAAGCCTAAATACTAACGTACCGTGGGTGTCTTAAGCAGGGTAAGAGGAAGTTTGTTAACACGGGACCTAAAAACTTGAAGATTTGAAGGGGAAGGAAAGACCTCCGCTGGCATTAGGTTTCACAGTCTAGAAACTCTAGGGATAAAAGAACGAACGAAATGGGAAGTTCGGGGCCTGTCCAATTGAACCGTGTAGGGATGAATACGCCCGGCACCACGAGTTTCTCTGTTGGGAGCTGCAAGAGGAGGGACTATACTGGATAATTCGTCCGTAAAAAGCCGTAAAAGTATCTATAGAAGAGCGATAGATCTCCCACAGCTCGACGATGGGCAAAAGAAGGAAGTCTTTGAGTAAGTAAAGGATCATTAATAAGACGAACAGCCCTTCTTTGAATGGCATCAAGAATGCTGAGTGCTGAGGGTTGTAGGGGATGCCATTCCCCAGACATAAGAACAATATTCCAGAGAGGGTCGAATTTGGGACACATACGAAGTGCATAAATTGGAAGGAGAAAAATACTTTTTGGCTCGGAAAAGAAATCGAAGCTTTTTTGAAGCCGCGGTGGCTATAGATACAATGTGTTTATGCCAGTTAAGGTCATTCTCAAATGTGACGCCCACAAGGTTAAATGTGTCCCCGCTCTGCAAAACCTGGGTACCTACTTTACATTTTGACAAAAAACTTTTTGGGCAAACCTCGTCCGACAAGGTGAGGTAAAAATAATAGGGGTAATAGAGTAAGCCAAAATATTGTAAGTACTTCTTATAAAAAAATTCTATTCCGTTTCGTTAGGAAGAGTTTCCTTAGGGAGAGTTAGGTAGACCTTCAAATATGGTAAAAAAACTTATTTTAATATAACTTTTTAACTGTTACCACAGTAGCAATAATATTTGGGCTACTAAATAACCTTATTGTAATGCTTCTTTTCATAGGTAAACGGCTGTTGTCGGAATTATACAGGGTGCGACAATTTGTTTTCCATTTAATGTATGCATGCAACACAGGTGACAAAATCGTCATTTGGCTTTGACTGTTTAATTCCGTTATCATTTTGTCGAATAAAGATATACCTACCTTATTTAAATCAATATCTTGGACCGTGTTTCATAAAATCGCATTTTATGTCCAGACACCATGCACCCTATATAATTCCAACTTACTGAACAGCTGTTAACCTCTAAAAAAAGCAATACTATAAGGTTATTTAGTAGCCTAAATATTATTTGATACTCTGGGGTCAATAGTTCTATTGCGCTTCGTTAGGGAGATAACGAAGCGCAATAGAACTATTTTTTTATATGAAGTACTAACATTATTTTGGCTCACTTTATCACCCTTATCATATTTTACCTCACCTTTCCGGATATCCTGTATTTGATAAAATTTGTTATTTGATGATTGCCTCTCAGGTTTTGTACCATGAAGAACTTTTTATAATTTTTTTTCGAAAAATTTCAAATAAATAGCTTACCATATGACGCTAACATAATATGTGAAACACTTGCTTTTGTTACCTGTTATAAAGATTTAAAAAAAACATACAATATCATAAGAAATTATTTTTCATACCTGAAAAAAATATATATAGAAACGATCGCTAAATAAATAAAACATGGTATTTAATCGATACCGTTTGTAAGTAGATATCGACCTTAACCCATAAAAACAACATTTAAGTTAAATAGTGCAACTACTAAGAGCTATTAATACACCATGACAGAACAGGAGTAATTTCCACAACAGGAATGCTTTTACTGACCTGAACAAGACAGTAATGGCATCAAATTATAGCCTCATAAATCCTGTTAATATTGACGCTTACAGTGAAGTACGTGTGAACATAAGGCGAAAGTGGATTGTCCAAAGATAAAAAAAAATAAGTTTGTCAATTAATTACAGTATAAGGTGGGCAAAATTGAACATTTTTATGGGCTAGCTCAGTTATTACTGGAGTTATCAAAAAACCGTTGTATAGGTATTATGGGCTCGATTTTAGAGAAACCTAAAATACGTAGTCAGATTTTTATAAAATTATTTATTTAAGAGGTACAGGGGGAAATTAAAAAAAAATGTTTCTGATTTTACCCTATATATCCTTTAATATGCAAAACACCATAAAGACACTTTTTACTTAGAAACTACAGAAAGTATTTTTCTTATGGAACACCCTGTATATTTTTTACTAATTAGTAGTCCTTGTCACTACAATAACAAATATGGTATTATTATTTTTTATAGTTTTTTAAATATTTGAATTTTTATATGATTTATATTAACCTTAATATACTTTTAGAAGTATAAACACAATATACAAACATTAATACCTACATAATATATATATGTGACGTTGTATTTTGGAATTACATATAGGGCTTTACTTTACGTCACTTGGGCAAATGTACCATATGGAACTATCTTTTGGGACCATGGGACCGGTGAACCATTAAAACTAACTTTGCATTAAAAACCAACTTAACTTATTTGATTAACTTAAATTAGTACGGGCATATCCCTAGGGATAGCCCGTATGGGGCTGAACTTAAACTTTAACTTTATAGTTTACTTCACTAACTGCTTGTTATCTGATAAACAATCAATCCCCGTCTTAAAATTTTGTTCTCTTTAAATATTAAATTTTTCAGTATTTGTTTTGCATTTCTAGGCAACTCAACTTGTTTAATGTTTTTGTTTTATTATTATAAGAGTAACCTAGAAAATTGTTTGATTTCTACTTTTTAAACCTTGACACTTCACGTATTGTTTTATGTACCAAATTTCCCAATGTTAAGTAACCCAATTATATTTAAATTTCCCAAAAATGTATATTTTTAAAATTCCCAAAATGTATACTTTTTTATACTAGGTGTTCACATATGCCCCTTCCCTGAAAGCGTTGGACCCACAACGCTATTAGAAATCAGACAAATTTACTTTAAACCTTTAAAAAAATTAACAATATTATCGAAAAACGATAGTTCCATATAGCTTACAAATATTTAAAACCTAACATTATGTTACTTATTATATAAATTATATTTATCGTAAATAATCTTAACGTTTTATTAAATTTTTTGTTTTTTCGAATTAATTTTTTTTTATTCAAAAAATGCACGAAAAAATGTAAAAATAGTTAATTGTTAAAAACCTTTTTTAAGCTTTTCTTTAAGTAGATACTTTAAATAAATATAGTTTTAACGGTAAGATTATTTTTAGACAAAAATGACCTAATTATTGTTACTCATAAATTGTATTTTTTTTATTAATCTTTAAGTTTATTAGATATTTATGTACTACACAAACAGCTAAATAAGAAAAAAAAGTTTGTGTTATTTAAAACTGACCTGTCCTGTAACAATAAAAGTGAACTTGGCCTTGTCTCGTCAGCAAAACATTGAACCATTAAAAAGGTAATTCAATGATTTATTTAATATACCAGTGGGAAAGAAAATAATTAACTATGTTCTACATGTACTATTAATAAGGTGATTTTTTTCTATTTTATCTTTTGCTCTTTTTTAAATTTATTGGATAGTTTAAAAACAAAAAAATATCTCTTACATAAAAAGAAAATCAATTTTTTTTTATATTTATACTTAGAAATTAACCTAATATTCCACATTCTTCTTATACTAGCCTTTATAAAAAAATTGCGTCCACCTTGCCTGCCTGTCCATGTCCTTGATGGTGCGTTCCATTGGCCATTTGTCCCGTACTTCTCCACGTACCATTGTCTGCCTTTCATTCCCATTTTCTTCTTCCACATCAGGTTACTGCAACTTCATGCCAATTTCCCCATATCCTGAGCTTTCTCAGGGCCGCTAGATAGTCTTGTACCCCACCATTCAAGACCATACTTCAGAGCTCTTCCCCATACTAGAGCTGCGGCTTCCAGTGCTAATGCAGCCTCATGCTGCTTCTGAAATCCGTCTTCACGACGTACCATACAACTTCGACACAAATAAATATATTTCCATATTCTTCTTTATCACTTCTGGCTAACACCATTTAGCCATATTTGAAAACTGAAGATATACCTTATCTTCCTTTTCTTGTAGCTACGCTGCTACCTCCTTGCAGCTACGCTACGCAACATATTTTTCCCCATCTTCTTCCTTTCACACACATTTCTTCTCCGGGGAACGGGACGCCTTTACCATATATATGGTATTTTCTTCCAAAAATAAACTGAGGGGTAGGAAGGGCGTACCATAAGCGACTTTTCCTATCGCTTCACAAAGGGCACTGGAACTAGGGCGGGCACAGCTTACCATAACCGACGTTTCACAAAGGTCACTGGGAACGGGGGCGCCTCCACCATATGTGACGTAGAAATTTGAAATATTACTTGCAGGGTCACTAGGGTAAATGTACCATATGGAACTATCTTTTGGGACCATGGGACCGGTGAACCATTAAAACTAACTTTGCATTAAAAACCAACTTAACTTATTTGATTAACTTAAATTAGTACGGGCATATCCCTAGGGATAGCCCGTATGGGGCTGAACTTAAACTTTAACTTTATAGTTTACTTCACTAACTGCTTGTTATCTGATAAACAATCAATCCCCGTCTTAAAATTTTGTTCTCTTTAAATATTAAATTTTTTCAGTATTTGTTTTGCATTTCTAGGCAACTCAACTTGTTTAATGTTTTTGTTTTATTATTATAAGAGTAACCTAGAAAATTGTTTGATTTCTACTTTTTAAACCTTGACACTTCACGTATTGTTTTATGTACCAAATTTCCCAATGTTAAGTAACCCAATTATATTTAAATTTCCCAAAAATGTATATTTTTAAAATTCCCAAAATGTATACTTTTTTTATACTAGGTGTTCACAATATGCTCATCCCTTAAATGTTTCTGTTTTGTTAAAAATATCATTTAATAAGATTAAACCTCTTTTAAGCCTTATTTTAACAAAATATAAATTTTGTTTTAAATTTAAACATACAAAATAATATTACCTCTTTTAAAAATATGCTACGGACAAGGGGGTTTTAAAATATATATATATATATATATATATATATATATATATATATATATATATATATATATATACTGTGGCGGCAAACTAATTGGAAACGATACTTAAAAAACAATTTAATAATTTTTATACAGAAATGTATACGAGAAATTTCAAATTTTATTACAATGATACTACACAAAAAGATTTTTAATTTGTGCTTTCATTTTTCGTCAAAACTATTGAGGTAAAAATATGTGCACATAAATCTTTGGGGAATTAAATTGTCTACAAAAAACCTCTTATTAAACATTTTCGCCAGACAAACCGTTTTTAAATTATCAAGCTTTAAACATTGTTATATGTTTCAGATTTACCCTTTAAATTTTTAAAATTTGTAACTAACTAAAAAATAAATAAATAGAAAAAAACATAGATTCTTGAAGGGAATTTTATGCTTTACAAAAAATATTTTAATTGTAAAAGATATAAAACGTTTCTTTAAAAGTTATTTACAGTTTAAGTAAAAGAAAGAATTAAATTACTGTTTTCTTTATTTTTGAACCGAGCTTTTTTACTCATTAAAACAAATAAATGAATTATTTTTTATCATTCTTATTGCTAAAAATATCTAAATTTTATAATCTATCCAAAATTATTTTAGGTTAATAGTTATTTCTTATACGAAACGTAGATTAACTAACTCTAACACAGTAAATCTACACTGTCGTATAACAAATAGCTATTAACCTAGAAGGCAGTAAGAATAATAGTGGGTCAACTGACAGGTCATTGCAGACTGAATAAACACATGGAAACTATGGGCCTGGCAGAAGAAAACCTATGTAGGTTCTGCCAGGAGGAGGAAGAAACCGCAGAACACGTATGGTGCTACTGCGAAGCCCTTTGTCGTCTGCGGTTTGCAAGGCTGGGTGAAGAAAAACCTAAAGCGGCAAGATATACCAAGGGGCCAGTTTCAAGCTTGTGGAGTCTGATTAAACAGACCGGCATGGATAGCGTGCTCTAACCTATGGACGGAGGACACACAATAAACCTGAGCAGGTTGCAGTGTTAGAGGATATGCAATCCACCTCCTAATCTAATCTAATCTAATCTAATCTAACCTAGAATATGATATTATAAAATTTTAGGCAATTAGATTAATTATAAGCATTAACCTCTTTTTATAAAAAATTAGGTTAAAGTTACTTGGGGTGCCCTCCAAGCTGCTCAGACAGTTTCTATGCGGCGGCAATAAGGGAGTGAGTTCTTTAAGTTGTTTGTATTTAAAAGTGGTATTTGGGCGCCAGATCCACAGGTGGGATCAGAAAGAAAAGAAAGCAAAAAAGAGAAAAAAATAAAGGAAGAGTTACTTCCAGCTACAAAACATCCAAAAATATAAGATATGTTTAATTCACTTTATGTTTTAAAGTTAAATTATTAAATGTCGAAAATAAGTCAAAAGAGGTAATTTTAAGTTTTACAAAACTATCAGTTTTAAAGGTAAAGATAAATTTTCAAATTTTAAATGTAATCATCAAGCACCAATACAAAGTTCCTGAAAATTTAGAAGGTAGGGTTTTTAGACTTAACTAAAAATAAAATACTAGAAAGTCAATTTCAAAAATTTAATTAAGAAAATATTCATCTGGTTTCACAAGAAATCTTTACGAGAGCAGTATGCTTAATTTAAAAACAGGCCTAAGTGTTTTCAAAGAATATTTTGAAATCGAAAAAAGGTTATTTCTTTAAACAAAAAATGTTGCCTGTCGTCATCCAAATTACTTAAGTTTACTGTGGGCTTAATTCCAAAAAAAATCTAATAAAGGTAAAGAGAAAATTTATAAAGAATTTTAATTTAGATAAGGATAGATAATTAAAAAATATTGGGATCACTTACTAAATGTACCCGTTCTAAAATCACACAAACTGAAATAGAGACAACTAGTTTTTTGTGATAAGCTTTGTAAAGTAAGGACCTCCAAAATTTATAATTAATAAAAAATATTATCAAAATGAGAAATTATCTTTAGAAAATAAAGTTTAAATTTAATGAAATAATTTTAAAAAATATATCGAGATTTACTTATTGGCCGTACTCTATCTAAAATCACGAAGACTAAAATGAGCTCAACTAGTCTTGTGATAAGCCTTGTACAATAAGTAAACTAGAAATAAATGACTTATAGTTTCAGGTGAAAGTTAAGCAAAAAATAGAAAGGTATCAAAAGGTAAAAAGTTAGATAATTATCAATTTTAAATTTAGAAAAATTAATTAGAAAATATTTCAAGATAACTCATTAAACATACTCTATCTAAAAATCACAAATCCTGAAGTGAAATAAACTAGCTTTGTGATAAGCTTTGTAAAATAAGTAATCTTGAAATAATTAGTTAAATTTTAAGCCCAAAGCAAGATATAGATTTAATAATAAAATTTTTTAATGAAAGTAACAAGATAAGAAAAATTAGATATTTAGAAAATCAAGAAAATTAGAGTTACCGAAAAATATACAAAATATGACTTTAATTTTAATATGCAAATTTACAATATAAAAGCTATATCGAACACCATGTTCTAGATATAACTAAAAATAAGCGATAAGCTAAATAATATTATACAGAAAAATCTTAACACTGTAATCAACAGTCCAAGAGATAAGCAAAATTTTACACTATACAAAAATCTTAAATTTTAATACTTAAATTTAGAAGGTTATGCCATAAGTTTTACAGATATTACCTAGGTAATATGAAGATAAGTGATACTTAACTTAGAGAGAGAGATATGTTACAATTTTAGATATATGTTACAAATTTAGAGTTACAGAATATAATACAAAAAAATCTACTTAACTTTGGCCATCAGATAAACATCTGTAAAATACAATTAAGTTGCCAAAATTAAAAATTGATAAAGGATACTTAATTTTGATTGATCAGATCAAAATTCCAAAATGCTATAAAGCAAAAAGAGATAAGGTAAAGATACTTAAATTTAAACGGTAGATATACTTAAATTTAAAGATAAAATATTACTAAGAAAGGTAATTAATATTACTCAGAACAGTGATGAACCCTGGAAAAAATCCAATGCTTGAGGCTCCAAAACGGCGCATGCCAATATGTGGTCTTTCACACAAAAAACAGGAGACTACTCAACCATAGAAAGTTCATCAGACTGCTAAGGGTAATACTCAAGGTAAAAAGATAATTGCTGCAAAGATTATGGCATAAAAAACAATGCGGAGATAAAAATGTTGGTAACTGTTTAAAATATATGGAGAAAATGACTTATCTGTGACAGTGTCGTGAATCCTGGAATAAATCCAATGCTCAGGGCTCCTGTATGTGGTCTTTCACACAAAGTAGAAGTCTTCCCAACCATAGAAAACCCACGAGGCTGTCCTCCAAAAGATCAGTGAGCACACAATGTCCCCTATAACCACATCTCAGCAACAAGCCAGTGTCATCTTATTAAACTTCGATCATGGAGAAGAGAAGGTCATCAAGGAATTAAAATTTTGAGAATATTTTTGACGTTGAAGAGGGTGAAATCGTTTAAGTTAAAATTTGAATTTAAATTAGAAATAATATTAATTTATTTTGAATGTCATAATTGAAGATATAATTTTGAATCTCATCTATGAAAATCTTATCTATGAAGATATATTTCGAAAATCTCGGTTGAAGATCTTATCTATGAAGATATATTTCGAAAATCTCGGTTGAATTTTATCTAGGAAAATCTTATCTATGATGATATATTTCGAAAATCTCGGTTGAATTTTATCTAGGAAAATCTTATCTATGATGATATATTTCGAAAATCTCGGTTGAATTTTATCTAGGAAAATCTTATCTATGATGATATATTTCGAAAATCTCGGTTGAAGATCTTATCTATGAAGATATATTTCGAAAATCTCGGTTGAATTTTATCTAGGAAAATCTTATCTATGATGATATATTTCGAAAATCTCGGTTGAATTTTATCTAGGAAAATCTTATCTATGATGATATATTTCGAAAATCTCGGTTGAATTTTATCTAGGAAAATCTTATCTATGATGATATATTTCGAAAATCTCGGTTGAAGCCTAAAAATAAAAGAAAAAATAGTCACGGAACTGCAAAATGGCGGTAGTAGAAAAAATGAGGATTCCAAAACGTATTTTATTATAATTTACCTGTTGGTCTGGCTTCATTTTCCTTTGGCGATGCTTAAGCCTTAATCCATTTAAGGTTCAAGAAATTAAAAACTTTTTAACAATCCAATCCGGCAAGGCCGCTCTAACTTTAAAAAAGTTATCACATGTTAAAATTTAACTTCTTTCAAAAAATGGCTAACACATGCCAGTTGCCTTCTTTAAGAAATTTGGATGACAAAAGGACATAAAACAGGCCAGATTTTGGTTTTATTGGCCAAATATTATAAAAAATGACATTTACCGGTTTTGACAATCCCTTCCAATTTATTATGTGGGTCGAATATATAGGTCACTTCAATCTGAATAAATTATGTCGAATGCTAAGAAATGAAATCTAAGCAAAACGAAATTTATGAAATACACTCCATAATTAGCTGGAAAAACTCACATTTTTTACGAAATATCAAAACAAACACCCAAACAAATGAAATATTGTGACTAAAGACGAGGTTAAAGGTAAAATTATAACAAATTGACTGAAATAGGCAACCCATTAATCAGACAGCTGTAATATGGATGAATCAAGGACGAGTTCAATGAGTTTGACGAAAATTCCAGGGGCGTAGTTAGCATTAAGTTAATTTTAAATTGAAATGTTAAATTTAAAACTGTAATTTTAGCAAAAAGATAAATTATTAATAAAATTATTAGCAAATTTAGACCTTGTAACGAGCATGTACAAATGCTTGTTACATAATTAAATTATAATTTTTATTAATGTAATATATCAATTCATTCCAATGAGTAAAAAAAACTTTGTTCAACAATAAAGAAAACAGTAATTTAATTCTTTCTTTAACCTAAATTGTGAATAACAATTAAAAGAACGATTTGATTTAAAAATAAATAAAAACTTTTTGGTAAAGCAGTAATTATGTTTTTTTTAAGAATCTATGTTGTTTTTTTACATTTTTTTGTCTCGAAAACTAAGCAATATAAAAAAATCAAGACAAATAGGTGAATTTTTGCACAAAAGTCATTGGCGCAAATTTTTTTTTGGTAGATATATTTTTTAGGGTGCCACTTGAGACCCCACTGGACTTATATTTAGTCAAGTAAAGAATCAATAAGATTTTTACGGGTATAAATAAGGCGCCAAATTTTAAATAAAAGTAAGAAATATTCAAGATAGTCATCAAATTCTATTTTTAAGGCTATTATCCAGTATTTTGGCAAAAATGCATTTTCAGGCCTATGTAAATAAAACCTTTTTTTTATTGAATTGTATAAACACTTTTTAGCAGATTGACTTCTCGTTAAAAAATTTATAGGTTTTAAATTAAATGACATGACTTTAAAAACGCCCTGCTTTCAAAAAGTATTTTATTATTGCCCTTTATTAATAAAAATATAAAATACTATTTAATAATTTTCCTTTGAACAAAACTGTTAATAGTACGTGTATTTATCGAACTGGAAAATATTGAACGCAACAAGTTTGTATCGTGTAAATGCTCTGTTTCATGGTTAAAAAACAATAAATTATTCATAAAGCAATTTTCCACCATACATTTTCCATTTATTAAACAATTGAAACAATTGAAGTTTAATTTTATTGGCACAATATTAAATACGAATAAAAATTAAGTACATGGTTATTCACGGTAAATGTCCTATTAAAATATTTCGGAAACTACCAAAGATACAATTTTTAAATTTTGTAACTAGCATTAAAAAATTACGATCTTTATATGGCAAATATTTTACGTTTCTAAGATTTTCGGTCATACCGAAAGAGCGTATCAACTTTCTTATTTCAAATGGAACACCCTAGGTATAATTACATTTGTGGATTCTACACGAAACACTAGGCATATTTTGTGTATCATTTTCTATTGAAAACCAAAATTAAGAGACTTAGCAACGATGCAGTTGCTATTTTAGAACATAATGACCTTTCATAATCAAGTTTTGCTTTCTGTTGTTGCAGTTATTATTCTATTTTTTTTTTATGATTTATGGGATTAATGTAATAAAAAAATATTTAGTCCACAACTAGCTTTAAGCGTTTAAGTGGTTGCCATCATGGATTTCGTTAAAAATTCAGCAATGAAGCAAAACGTGCGAAGTCAGTTTTGGTTTATCTGCAGTTCAAGTCTAAATAACGAAGAACTTACGCTTTATGGCTATATATAAATTTTCTCGAAACACTGACTATTATCCTGCTTTGTGTTATTTAGGTTGTCAGGCAATGATGCCTAATGTTTTCCGTGAAATTTAATAACTAATCAGGTAATTTATGTAAACATTATTCGCCAAATTGAATCTAGATACCCATTTTTATCAGCTGTTTGACCGAACTGCAACACTGTGTTCCTTAATTTTAATTCCCAATACTAAGGTCTAAGCGTTTTTGACATATTTAAATTTATTGGTCAAAAAATAACGTTTGCAGGCTCAAAAATATTTAACAATTTATCTTATTAACAATCGTTTATTATTTAATTTGGAATAAAATTGCTATTTAAAAGGATTCAATTTAGCTAAGCTGTTTATAAAGTTTTAAAAATAATAATACAGGGTGTTTAAAAACCAGATTAAAAATGAAATTAAAAAACTACTTAAAGTCCATTTGTTAAATGGACATCCCTCAATTTTATAATTTTATCCTATGAATCACCAAAAATAAAGGTAAATTTGTGAGGAGTTGCCTCAAAGTTGTAGATTTCAAGATATTTCCAATCAAATATTTTTATTCGGCTAATAAGCTGCAGATTTAAATATTGTTATTATTAGTTAGCAAGGATGACATTAAAAAGAATCAAATGCTAAAGAAATGCATAATATTCTGCGTCTGCCATTAATTGCTATCATAGCTAACTAAGAATACATGATAACTCAATTTTAAAAATGCAGCTTATTAACCAAATAAAGATATTTGATTGGAAATACCTCGAAAACTTTAACTTTGGGGAATAGGCAACTTTACACAAACTTACTTTCATTATGATGCTACATAGGATAAAATTATAAAATTTGGGGTTGCCATTTAAAAAATGGAAATAAGATAATTTTTTAAATTTTATTTTTAATCTTTTAACACCCGGCACAATAAAATATGTGTTAATTATATTAAGTTGTAACTTTCTATCAGGAATGTGTGATATGCTCCAAAATATATATATTTTTATTTTATTACCCATAGCATAACATAAAAAACCTAAATTATTTTGTCTTTTAATTGCCACACACACAATTAAAAAACCAAATTTTACTTACATAATAGTCTGTGAAAAAAAAATGTTTTCTACACTTTATCACAATCTACTATTTTAAATTATAGCATGGTTTTTGCATTGTTTTAAAAAAGTTTAACTTTTTGATGGCAGCTCATGTATTATAAAAATTAGGTTAAAAATCCCCGTACACCAAATTTAATCAAAATCGGAGTTGTTCCCACCTCCGGGACAATAAATAATATTACTTTCTTTTTTGTTCAATTTTTATAAATTAAAGTACTTTATTCTTGGTCATTATCAATATTTTTAGTTATTATTCGCGCTGTACCAGTCGAAAAAACATTTGGTATCTCTTAGTTTTTGTCCATGCGACCAGTTTTCTCATAATGCCTTTAAAATTTAAAAAATGTTTTGTCCATTTGTCCTCTTGAAACACGCATACTGAGACATAGTATCTGTTTTGATAACTACAAACAAAACTAAGAAAAATAGATCACAAAGAAAAACACGAAGTTTTGAGAAAAATATTTATTACTACTAGTACAAGTACCCTTTTCCGGCGGCTTTCAATGGTTTTAATAAGCAAAACCGCCGGACAGCGTCTTTACCGAGAAAATAAGTAAAAACTGCCGAAAATTACAAATAAATTTGAATTTTGGCGGTTTTCATATATATAAATAGAAACAAAAGTGTTTATAGATTATATTTAAAAATTTAAATAAAACAATATAAAAACAATGGAAAAAAATCTTGTCTGTTTAAGAGTTTCTACAGGTAGATAACTTTATGTATATATTTTGTAAAGCTAAACAAGAAACAAAAATAAATTAAAAGCTGAAATAGTTGTATTTTTCTGTCCCTAATCAACATAAAATAAAAAGCTTAAACAAAAGTTAGTGGTGTACACTTTTTGTCAAATATATTCGTTTAGGTACCGTTTGAGATACCACCAAGCTGAATAAATATAATCAAGTTTAAGGTAAATCAGCCTCTTAGTACTACAAAGAAAGGGCTTGGAGGAAAAAGTAACAAGTTACAATTTTCGTAATTTCGGAATTAAAAACTTATAAATCAGAACAGGTGGCTTATTACCCTCTTCCCCCAATCCTTTCAAATACCACTGCTAAATTTTAATAAAATTGTATAACGGATTTTTAGAATATTAATAAAAAGCTGAGTTTTTAAAAAGAAATTAAAACTCTGTATTTAAAAAATAATGCATTTGCAGATGATTATTTTTCTTATTTTCAGTCGTAAAATCAGCAATTAAATTTTATTAAAAACATTTAGAAACAACTTGTATATTTCTATTATAATTAAAAAGCAAATAATAAACACTTTAACCCCAAAAATATTTTAAAATTAATTAATAAAATTTCTGTGTAAGTTTGGTTTCATAATTATTAACTTTTGTATTTATTGTTATTAAGGTAACTTAATATTCCTTTCAGCTTTGGGGTCTCTCAACAGACCCTGTTGTAGAAGAATTTAGTATATTTAGAAGTTGTGTCAGCAACAGAAACTTTTAACATTGTTAGGCTCCAAACTTAGTTTAATTACATTGAAAACCAGTTAACTGGACAAGAACAATTTTAGTACAAGTAAAATATGAGGGTCGTATTAATATTTACTGCAAAAAGCCAACGCTGGTTTTTAAAGAAAAGATACTTTTTTTATTATACGAGTAAATTTACAAGGATATTAACCCACACACATATATGGAATATATTGTTACGGTTTTCTATCGCTTTCCACTACGTGGTTTCAATAACTCACACCCTTCACAACAATAAAACACTTTATTTAAATCACTATAATAACACTACAACAAACACTCTACTTTTCTCAAATCTTAACTATATCACTTAGCTATGTCAAGTAATTAACTAACTGTGGTTAGTACAGCCTTTATATAACTAATATACCTATTCGATAGAATTCTAGATCACATTTCTATAGATTATTCTACTTGTTATCTCTACAAAATACTTGGTTGGTTTATTTGTTCTTGGTTCTGGTCCCTTTCGGTCCAATTTACCAGCTCATTAGGTGGAAAATCTGGATAGTCGAGCTCGTAGCTCCCAGAAATTTCTGATTCTTTCACTATTGTTTGTCTTGAAATTCTGAAGTGGCATGGATTTCGGCCATCTTCTCTGGAACTGCCACTGTTATTGCGCATAACCGGTTTCTTTCAGTGCTGACCCCCCGCGACGTCCGCCTCCATTCTCCGCCATTGGAAAACACCTCGTGCAGCACGCCAAACAGGAAAGATCAGGTTATAGGAATCTTCACTCACAGCGCCTGGTTCCAGAAAAAGATGCCTTCTGAAAGTCCAGCTGCGAGTTTCCTATCTTCCTCGGGGCACCAGAACGTCTTCTGCATCCTCCATGCACGATACCACGTGAGAGCCGCATGGACTCCCTTCCGACGTCCTACCACGACCGAGAACGAACGGAAACTGTCTACAAAATACTTGAAGATAACACTATACATAACTGTTATCTAAAGGTCGCTACCATGTTAGCTATGGCGATATGAGCCAAAGGAAAAAAATCTTCACGAACATGGATCTTTGAATTATATTTATATGAAAGGGGCCTTGCAGACACGACTTCGCCTACGCCTAATTTTGGTCACGCAACGCCACTGTGTTTCATTTACCACAAATATTAAAATATTTTCCATATTCATATATCGATATATTAAGAAGTTAATTATCGATAAGTTATCAATATTTAATTTTTGAAATATCGATATTTAAAAATAATAGATATATCGATTCCATCTCTATTTGTAGTGACACCCAGTGTCAATTATTAAAAACAGTCATGAGTCATTCAAATTAGGTTACAGTGACCTATATCATAAAAACCTGTTTAAAATCCAAAAATTGCTTGTAGTGACTTTAGGTCGTCTTTTAGTGTCAAACACATAAAATAATCGAGAGTTACATACATAGAAATGAAGCTAATAAAAACGTGCTAAAAAACAATACACGAAAATGTATATTTTAACCAATGAGGTTTTTTGTTAGGGCAGCATGTGTTGGAGGCAAAAATAAATCTCCAGGTATTTGTGAAATAAAAGATAAGTTTTAGGCTTTAGCTTACTGTTAGTCAGAGGTCTAAAATGTGGGATTTGTCAAGGAATCAAGACCCCTTTTGAAAGTCAGTGGTTAAACAAGCATAGAAAATGTTTGCTGTGGATTTTGTTATGAAATCCATACCTCACTCAAATTGTTACATTAATAAGAACAAGCCACCCAAATGTAGATTTTTTACATGAATACAATACATAAAGCATACAATGCCGAAACCGGCATTGTGTAATATTGTTTGTTTAAATCTAGGGTTTTTACCTTACATTTAAGCATGTGTTTAAAATATATAGGGTTATTTCTAAAAGTTGGGACCTTCCTTTTAAACACTCTATAAAACGCGAGTAAATAAAAACATTTTTCAAATAAAATTATATCTGAAAATGCTTTTTTTCCGGGATATAGGGTTTTAAATTTAAAAAAATGCCTTTTTAATCAAAATTTTTCTACCCCTCTAGATATTATTACAAAATTTAAAACACTTCTTTTGACCATTAATTTTTGACATTTGGTCTCTTAATATTTTTCCATAACACGAATGGTTTTCATTTAAAAAAAATAAAGCTATTTTGATGCAAAGCCAAATCTATAAAATCTGACTAAGACACCCACGGTACGTTAGTATTTAAGCTTTCAGCCTTCGTAGATTGTCCAAAGATAAAAAAATTTACCCATTTCTTTTTTTTTATCTTTATGACATTTCACGAAGGCTTGGCTTATGTCTAAATATCAGTGTACTGTGAGTGCCGGGTTACTGGATGTTTAACCCATTATTTGTCGTGTTCCGACAACGTTATCCAAGCTCTGAAACATGCAGTTTTTGCATTTTCACAGCACCTTTTAAACAACGCGGTAGTGCCATGATGGACGTTATTTTTAAATAATTACTACCTAGGAATTGCAGAATACTACAGAGTGGTTTGCCATTGCCAACTGTGAGGTGACGAGCAATTAAAAATCCTATGTCCGATTCCGAGATTCGAACCCGGATCGCTGCGTTAAGAGGCTGGCGCGTTAGCCCCTGCACCACTGCTCTTACCCAACTAAAAGAGGTACTGATAGTGTTTTTTAATGTATGTTTACCGATTAAATAGTATTAATAATAAACTAAAAAGCGAAAACTAAACCTAAAAAAATTAAACCGAGTGTAAAAATTAATGAAACTCGCTAAAAAGCTAAAAATAATAAAAGAAAGAAAAAGCAGTCGGTTAATAACACATGTGCTAAACTACTCGATGTAAATAACTAAATTAATAAAAGCATTTTAACCTTAATACCATATGTAATTTCCAAACTTTTTAATTATTTTGAACTTTCTCGTGAGTTTTATTATCAATTTTCAAGCAGGTTTTTTTTAATGTTTATTTGTAAATTATTTTATTTTATGTGTAGCCCTAGAAAACCGGTCTCGATTATTGCTAACAAATTTTGTTGGGGTTTTCTGATTAATTTTCCACGCCACATCAATCAAATATTGGCATCTTTCCGAAAGCTCAATCACTCTTATATCATTTTTAATAAAGTTTTAAGGTCAGGAAGAAAAAGGTTAGGCACATAATTTAACTTAGTGATTGATCGTATAATTAAAAAAATATAAGTATAAAAGTAAGGTAAAAATAGTTCTTATAATTGTAAAAATATGGGTTTCGGTATTTTAAACAGGCGCAGGATGGTGGCTTTTTTCTTAGGTGGGTCAAATTTACTAACCAGAACTAACCAAAACTTCTAAAGGACATATGTCAACCGGGAATTGTACCTCCGCACGGCCGCTTTGGCGCTGGTTCACTGCCGCGCCGCCACCCAAAAATATATATTTTTTATTAATTATTTTTAATTTTAAAATCCAAAATAATTAAAGCATTATCTAGACACTTAAAGGAATATAAGTAAAAACTTCTTAACTGTATTCTTTAGAGGTATTAAATTGTTAATAAACTAATTTTTTATAGGCTTTAAAGTTGTCATAAACTCTTGTAAAAGTTAAAAATTTACTTTTAATTTTTTTCTTTTCCACTTTTTGCCGTCAGGACTGGCTCTCTAAAGTAATTCTATGCTAATTAATCTTATTTTTAATCAAAAAACCCATATTTTAGATCTTCTATCTATGTTTTAATTTTCAATATAATGTGGTTCTTTATATTATCCAGTTACGTTACTAAAAGCCTAAATCCAAAAATCAGATTGGTGACCCCTGAAACTTTTATAAAATATTACTAAATAGAGGATGGGACTCAACATACTACAATATTAAAATTTT
>JACEGR010010734.1:0-17814 GCA_014170235.1 Listronotus bonariensis | reverse complement strand
ATTTAATTGAAACCACAAATGCTAAAAAGGTTTTTCTTGATGTATTATGATTGAATATTTCGGTTAAATTTAAAATTACTTTTTTATATAAATGGTGGTCCCTAAGTAATGGAGTAAAATTTAGGTGCACAATTGTTGTGATTGTAAAATATTGCAATTTTAACCAAACTTACCTTAGTAAGTATATAAATAATCTGATATAAAGTTTAAAAGAAGTAAAATATTGAACACGGTTTTAAATGTTGTAATTAAACTCGGTTGCCTAGGGGTTTTCTAACATAAGCTATTTATTTATAATGGTAATTTTTAGGTGTTAACTATAGGACGCTACCTTGACTACTTTACATTTTTTTAAGGAACATCACAACTTTTTTGTATGTGCCATCCTAGTTAAATATTGAACTTTCCCATACCTTCTACATAAAAAAGGTATATTTTGTAAGTATGTCTTTTAAGCGCACATTTTTTAAATACTCGCGGTTAAGTGCAACCAAAAATGCATTTAAAAACAGCCTATTATCCATATCGCATTAGCTATTTTAAGATATATCGGCTAGTATTGCAATAACAAAACATGTCACCCAATTTGAAATGTTTACATAGCAGTATTCGCGTTGCCCCTATATTGTATATTTGACTGGCTGATTATGTATACAGATTCTGTATACACAATCAGCTAGTCCAACAAATTTACAGACAACAAGTGGAAAGAAGACAGTCTAACGCGAATACCGGCATTAAAGATTGGATGACTAATAGTGCTTGCTTTGTTGTTAAGCTTACCCTATATACCCTAAAAATAGATAATACAGTATACTATTCTTATCATAAATGATGTAATGTAATTTCCTATATACTTTTAATTGCACTAAACTACTTAAATGATTTGTTTTCGAGCTAGTGTTACGTTAGATAACACTTTTGCTCCTCTTTTTGTAGGATTTCGCGGGAGAGAAGACGTTTTTCTAGGAAGTGTAAGCATAGAAGAAAAGAATGCTTTTCTGATTGGTTTTTGACCTAGAGGAAAAGGTTTTGTATTTGTTGACTATTTGAAGGGGTGATTAGATGGCCTGTGAAGTGGGTTTAGAAGACTGCAAATTTCGCTAAAAAGCAATCTTTGCAGAGCTCTGGCTTCGGCCGTGGTTTTAGTCAGACTGATGTGGGAGTGGGCGGGGCTTAGAAATTGGGTGCAGAGTATATCTGGGCGGACGGACCGAGGACTGAACGGTTTGGTGTTTCTCGTGGATTGCGAGAAGGTTTTTGAAAGGGGATTCAGACTTGAAAAAGAAATTGGTCTTTTGACGCTGGATTTCGGTCTTGGGTTTTGGGAGATTTTTAGGAGAACTAAGAATGCAAGCAAAAGGATAGGAAAGTGTGTTTTTGTTGTGTTTGTGTGTGTATGGAAGTGTGCATGTTGTTACTTAGAGAATTGGGTTTCTAAGATTTGCGTATGTGTTGTTTTGATTAGGCAAGTAATCAAAAATGTCGTGTATGAGTGGGTTTGTGTGAATGTCTGTTTTTGAAAAGAAATTTTCATATCTTTTCTGTAGGTGTTGTTTTAGAGTGTCTATACGTAGGTCCGTGTGGATGTCCACGTTTCTTACGTACCAGGGGCTTTGCAAATACGACGAAGTGTTTTATTTTGGAAGGATTGGGCCTTTTGGAAGTATGTTTTTGCAGCTTTCGACCAGGCAATCATGCCATAAGTCAGGGTGGGGAGGATAATTTGTTTGTAAATTAGTAATTTGTTTGAAAGCGAAAGTTCGCTGCGGTAGGAGAAGTAGTGGGTATAGCATACCAAGCTTTTTATTGCAGGTGGCGATTTTATGTTTTATATGGGGAGCCAAGAAAGTTTGTTGTCAAATAGTAAACCCAGATAAACTGCTTGGTTTTGCCAGTTTATCAAGGTATTGTTTAGGACAAGATTTACAGGGTTTTGGGATCTTTTGCGCGTAATGAAGAGCGCTTGGGTTTTGTCGGGGTTGACTTTAATTTTCCATTTTTGGAACCAGGCTTGAAGGGTGTTAAGATGATTTCAACCTATAGTAGGTACATATTTCAGTAAAAGCACGTAAAAACAATTTCAGCTATCCCTTTGCATAATAAAAGTTTTCTTTAAACTTAATTTCTATTGCCCTACTATTAAAAAGCTTTTAGCACTATAAAACCCTAAAGGTTATTGTACACTTCGATCATAAACCACCCAATATTTTAAAACTCGATCTTTCAAATAATATTTACACACAAACAAGGGAAATTCCGGAATCTTTAAAAATAGCTCCTTCCCTTGTATGGGCGTAAACACAACCCCTCTTGTAGAAAATTTAGCATTAGTACGAGCATCTAGCAGATCATTAAGAAAAAGTATCTTTAAGTTAGCAGTACAATTAAGTTAGTCTCTCTCCTTAGTAAATTCTGTAATAGTATAAATTCTTTTAAAAAATTAATAAATTGTTAAAGTAATCAAAGGAATTTAATTTTAAATAGTTAAATAAATAAAACAAAGAGGTTTTTTAAAGAAATTACAACAGTTTGGTGGCATTTGGTGGTTCTTCACGAAGAATCCGAGGTTCGAATGCGGAATTTTATTTGCAGGAACTGCTCGAAGAACTAGACTTTGCCCGCTTTAAATGATGTATCCAGGGAATCGAGAGTGGCGCCAATCGTCGCCCGGCGCATGCGCCTGGCTGTTCTGGGAATATTTTACGCAGTGCTGGTAATGAATGTTGTTGGCCCGCATCGCACCATCGAAATTGGCCAGCCGGAGTCTCACTGATATTTCGCCGAGTGACTGCTTCCTCTGAACTTATTCAAAAGAAGCATGATACTAAAGGATAAAAGTTACTCTAGTAATCTAGATGAGGGTAAAAAATGCTAACAGCTACTTGCGGAAATGCAATAAAGAACAGTTTACCGGTGTTAGCCAACGTAGAAGACAATTTATGAACGTCTGGGGTATTGTCTAGCAGTCAATGGAGGAAATATTTGAAATTTTCTTAAATCTTAAGCTTATTTCCAACATAGTGCCGGATACATCTCAAATATCCATGGTTAATCGCCAGGTCTCTCAGGGATCGACTCACATAAGAATCAAAAGAAATGCTGTAGTTCTTGCTAACGTACAATTAATAATTGACAATGTGTTTGCTTATATTAGGACAACTGCTGTACCTGTAATGGTCGCTAATTTAGGCAGCTTTGCAACAATTTTACAACAAAGTATTGTTAGCCCTGTTTTGGTTGTGATAAATACATTAGCTGGGTTGCCTCTTATACAAAATGTACAATCTGTGTTTAATACTATTTTAGTACTTCCAAGCCGTGCTAACGGTAGCAAATGTGTCGCTGGATAATGCATCAGTTCTTCTTACCAATAGCACAAGTACTGTTGTTACCGGAGCTCAGACTGTTGTGGGTTCTGTATTTGTATGGATGCAAAGTATTGTAGATTTTGTGTTTTCTACTATACTACCCTTTGTTTAATTTAATTTTAGTTTTGGGATAAATAAACAGGTCGGATAAGGCCACAGTATAAAATTATTTTACTCTATACAGGATGTCTCAAAAAAGTGTGACGTATCAAAGTTATATTTTTTTAAATGGAACACCCTATATTTTATGACGGTTTTTAGATTCTACATAAAAAAATAACTTAAGTTTGTTAATAGTACCAAGTGTCTAATTTTATTCGTTTTGTGATATTTGATTTTTTTCAAAATGCAGAGGTGCAATTAAATTAATTTTATTTTAACAATATAAACTCCTTAAACTTTAAAATGTTGTTGACAAGATTAGGAAAAGTCTGCCTTATCATACGTAGGTCATATCGAGATCATAGATTATAAGGGTGATCAAAAAATAATTTCAATTTTTGAAAGTCAAATAGCAATATCTCTCTTATTTTAAATGGAACACCCTGTATTTTTACCACATGATGACAAACCAAATGCTCTTTCAAATGGTGTATAGGTTGCCTATACCTATCTTTATACTTTTAAGTAAATTCCGTTTTAACATATTTTTATTCCAAATGTCTATTTAAATGTAAGTAGGCTGTGATATAGCTATGCCTATTTACTAAGCCGTTATTGCAAAATGTAAATTTGTTGGAAAAAGCACAAAATTAAAAGATTTTGTATTATCTGCCACTATTTTTAAAATTCACAGAAAAAATCATTAGTTGCTTATAATGCTACTTCCAATAACACTTATTTCAGCTGAATGTGGTAATGATAAAACTTGTGTTTTTAAACAATCCCAATAACGCCTCTGGTCAGTTATGACGACATTCTGTGACCTATAACTCGTTTCTTCCATTATCCATAATCACTGTGTCAAATTTTTTAAAGCAACTATTAAGGTTATCAGATGGTTTCTCCTGGAATATTTTCAGGATTAACTCTAGACTAAAGTAAACCATTTTTTTCACATCCTACCAGTATTATATCATCTTGTTGTTGTAGAGAAGGTTTTTATTTAAAATCATTGAAATTTCTTTTAAACTGACTAAAACACTAGTAATCAATAAATGGTCGTTGTCATTTCGCTGCTAAAGAGAAAAGGCTAATGGCTGCTATGTCACAGCCAACTTTAATTTAAATATAAACATTTGGACTAAAAATTTGTAAAAACAGATCTTACCAAAAAGCACACAAGATAGGTATAGGCAACCTATACACCATTTGAAAAGTATTTTATTTGTCACCATGTGAGCGTAAGAAATACAGGGTGTTCCATTTAAAATAAAGAGAGATATGGCTATTTGATTTTCTGAAAAATTGAAATTATTTTTTTGATCACCCTGTACAGTATTTGATCTTGATTTGACCTACGTATGATATGGCAGACTTTTTCTAATCTTGTTACATATTTTAAAGTTTAAAGTCTTAAAAGTGTTAAAGTAAAATCAATTTAATTTTACCTCTGCATTTTTCAAAAAAAATCAAATATCACAAAAACGAATAAAATTAGACACTTAGTACTATAAACAAACTTGAGTTATTTTTTAAACTAGAATCTAAAACCGTCATAAAATATAGGGTGTTCCATTTAAAAAATATAACTTTGATACGTCACACTTTTTGAGACACCCTGTATGGACTAAAATAAATTTATACCGTGGTCTTATCGACCTGTATATGTTCCAGTATTTACTTTTTAAAGACCCCATGCTTATCCAGCTACAGACCGTGTCGAATATGTTGGGCCACCCTGTATGAGGGTGATTCACGGTCGATGGTAGGTTAGACGTTTATGGAAAACGGAACGTAGAATCTTTCTGAAAATTTAGCATCGTACATATTCTAACCTGTTCTATCGATCTAAAATATTTTCAGCATTGCGACGTTGCCGCTTCTATCAAAAAGTCCTATAAACTTTATTTTTTTAAATGGAACACCCCCTATATTAACAAGTTTTTATATTTGCCTTTTAATTATAATACTTTTTTGTTAATATTGTCCTATACTTATCTCTATTGGTTTTCGAGATAAAAAATAATTTGTGTTAAATGTGGTCCAAAACATGGCCCTAATTAAACTTAAGTAAATTGGTGCTCTCAATTCATAAAAAGTTGAGGTTTTGGTGGTAGTTTAGACAGACACAATGTATTTAATTTACACCGAGAAATCGACTCCATATCATACAGGGCGTTCTGAAATTAGTATTATTTCCGTTATTCTTTAAAAAGGTCAAAAGATCATTTTTTCAAATGAAACCCCCTGTATATTACTCAATAAAATAAAAGATGAGAAAGAACGCTTTAAGATGACATATCATGTTCCTATACCTAAATCATAAAGTTTCCTTAATAAAGCCGCTTTTTTGTAAAAAAATATTTTTTAAAGAATTTAATTTTAAGTAACCATGGAAATATCAAGCTTCTGACAGTTTGGTGACTTTTATAAGTAACTTATAAACAGTTATTAACGGTGTTTAAAAAAATCTTTTAAAATAAACGCAATTCAATCAAATAATCAATAATTATTCAAGCGAAGTTCTTATAAAATTATTTATTTTACACGCACAGTGTGATCAAATCATTGCCAGAAGTTGCAGAAAATTTAACCAAATGTATCCTAAATTAACACAAATGAATGAGAGGAAGTTTGTACGACTACAACATAATTTCATTAACTATGGGCCAAATTTAAAAGCGCCTCCAACATTACCAAAACCTGTTCCTTTAAATGAATACAATATTGTTAACGTTTTGGCATATTTTTATGCATATCCAGAAGCTTTAATTCGTAGTGCAGAAAAGGATTGAACTTCGTTTGAATAATCAATATTTGCGTTCATTTTGGAAGATTATTTTAAACACCGTCAATATCTGTTTATAAGTAACTTATAAAAGTTACCAAACTGTTATAAGCTTAATATTTCCATGGTTACTTAAAATTAAATTCTTTAAAAAATATTTTTTACAAAAAAGCGGCTTTATTAAGGAAACTTTATGATTTAGGTATAGGAACATGATATGTCATCTTAAAGCGTTCTTTCTCATCTTTTATTTTATTGAGTAATATACAGGGGTTTCATTTGAAAAAATGATCTTTTGACCTTTTTAAGAATAACGGAAATAATACTAATTTCAGAACGCCCTGTATGGTATGAGTCGATTTCTCGGTGTAAATTAAATACACTGTGTCTGTCTAAACTACCATCAAAACCTCAACTTTTTATGAATTGAGAGCACCAATTTACTTAAGTTTAATTAGGGCCATGTTTTGGACCACATTTAACACAAATTATTTTTTATCTCGAAAACCAATAGAGATAGGTATAGGATAATATTAACAAAAAAGTATTATAATTAAAAGGCGAATATAAAAAACTTGTTAATATAGGGGGTGTTCCATTTAAAAAAATAAAGTTTATAGGACTTTTTGATAGAAGCGGCAACGTCGCAATGCTGAAAATATTTTAGATCGATAGAACAGGTTAGAATATGTACGATGCTAAATTTTCAGAAAAATTCTACGTTCCGTTTTCCATAAACGTCTAACCTACCATCGACCGTGAATCACCCTGTTTAAAAAAACTAAAAAACACGCTTTTATATGCAACCGAACTAAAAATTAGAAAATAATTTTTCATTAAAAAAAATATTGTCATTTCATAGTAAAAAGCGTGGGGTGCATTTTACTATTTTTTCATAACTTTTCCATCATAGATATTTGCAAATATAATAATTATAACATTTAATATATTTATCACCCCACGCTTTTTTACTATGAAATGACAATATTTTTTTAATGAAAAATTATTTTCTAATTTTTAGTTCGGTTGCATATAAAAGCGTGTTTTTTAGTTTTTTAAACTATTAATTATTTTTCATTTTTTAGTTTCTGCTACTCTTGACAAAATGGCGAAAAATTTTTTTAATGAA
The DNA here is from genome assembly GCA_014170235.1 of Listronotus bonariensis. Taxonomy (NCBI): domain Eukaryota; kingdom Metazoa; phylum Arthropoda; class Insecta; order Coleoptera; family Curculionidae; genus Listronotus; species Listronotus bonariensis. The sequence continues at coordinate 10,424 of JACEGR010010734.1, read as the reverse complement.
CGAGAGTAGCAAATTTTAAAATTTTTCCAACAGATTGCAACTCACTAAAAAATTTCTTCTTCATTAAGTAGCAAAGTTTGAAATTTTGCCAACAGATGGCAATCCAGGCAATGTTTGGACCGTTGCCAAAATATTGCAACCCACTAAAAATTTCTTCTTCATTTAATAGCAAAGTTTGAAATGTTGCCAACAGATGGCAACCTAGGTGTTGTTTTTATAATATAATGGAATTTTTTTCCTGGCGATCCAAAAAAGATAACGGGATACTGTTTGCAGATTATTGCATTGTCATGTTTCCTTAATACGTGTGCAAAGTTTCAAAGAAATCGAATAGCTGGAAGTTGGTTAAAATTAGGCTCAAAGATTCCGTTACATAGCCAGATAGTTACAACCCAAGTTAATAAAAGCGTGTTAAAATTGAACACCAATGGTGCAACTAACCCTATATTTTTATTGTTCATAAAAATTGAACACCAATGGTGCAACTAACCAAATTGTGTAAAAACTAAAAATTTCTTCTTCATTTAATAGCAAAGTTTGAAATGTTGCCAACAGATGGCACCCTAGGTGTTGTTTTTATAATATAATGGAATTTTTTTCCTGGCGATCCAAAAAGATAACGGGATACTGTTTGCAGATTATTGCATTGTCATGTTTCCTTAATACGTGTGCAAAGTTTCAAAGAAATCGAATAGCTGGAAGTTGGTTAAAATTAGGCTCAAAGATTCCGTTACATAGCCAGATTGATAGTTATAATGTTTTCTAAATTCAACTACTGCTGGCTAAAACCCATTTTATCTCTACTAAAGCTGATAATGTATTCTCGAATTACCCTACTTATGTTTAAAACGAATCTCCTATCTAGGAGGAATTACAACAATTTACCAACGGGTTAATAATTACTGAACCAGAAACACAGATAAGTATTTTCATTAGTTATCAATGAAATCGATGTTTTTGTTAAAGTCTTAGTGTACGTTAAGCGCTAAATAATTATCCAAATATTTACTAGAACTATCTTATCTTTAGATATCCTACGTAAAACATTGTTATCATTAACAGCAGTGAGATGCGTTAAAAGCATATAGTCCGTAATTTAGCCTTGTATTGTATTATTGCATTATTTTAACAATTGAAGACGTCGCGTCGGTTGATAAAGATGGTATGAAACTTTTAAGCTATTGATTATGTATAAAAAAATGGGGTAAAAAGAAAATGCAACGTTAAAAGAGTTTTATTATTTCATATGTTCAATGGACCCCCAAATACTAAAAAACCGCGGAGTGTTACCATTAAGAGGGATGCGTTTTTGAGAACGGGGGAAAAACATCCCCTTTTCAGTTTTTTGAGTTAGGTCGAAAACTACGCATTTTTTAGGTAGTTGTCAACAGAAAAGTTGTATAAAATTAAGTTCTTCATCGAATAACGCCTGCCGAATTAAAAAAATAAAATATTTTTGACAAAAATATGCTCAAAAAAAGCAAAAAAAACACGATAAAACACTTTTTTTGTATTTTGCCCCATAACTTTTTTCCATGGGAGTTTAGGTATAGACATTGGTTCATAGAAAAAGAACTTTTATCCTTTTCTTACAAAATAATATCATACAAGTTAAAGCCTTTAGTGTTTACAGTGTTCAAGAAACGATTTTTTAAAAGCTGCCACTCATATTATTTTTCCGTAATTTTACGTATTTTTTCGCAAACAATGTTCTCTAACTCTTTTTACGCAGTTTTAGGTATAGGCAATGTTAAGCCGGCTACAGACGACATGCCAAGGCTTGGCAGATGTCCGCTCATTCAAACGTTCCCGCATCCCAACGTTGGCTTTGCTTTGTCATATTATCTTTTGCATACATACGATGCGGGAACATTTGAATGAACGGATATTTGCCAAGCCTTGGCATGTCGTCTGAAGCCGGCTTTATACTCAGTTAAAAAGAAAACAATTACATTTACAGTGGTCTATAGTACAAGACTCCAAGACTATATATAAGTAAGATATGGTTCTTCAGGTTTTTCTACTTTCAACGATATCTAACTTATCTTTTTAATTCCTCGATATAACTTTTTTCTTCTACATTTATGTAGATATGATAAAAAATAAAAAATTAAGTATATTTTCTTATCTCTATAATGGTGTTTTAAGCAAAATATGGTTAGTCAAAATGTCAAACTGCAACGATTTTTGTTAATGTTTACGTAAATTTTGTTATTTTTTCTACGATGGTTTAATAATGTATACATTAATAATATTTTTCATAAAGGTAATATGGCATCTAACCTACGGCTATTACCCACACACATTACCCACCTCAATTACCCACGCAGTCTTTTAAATGTGCATAAATCCACCCAGATAAATACTTTTAGACACATATGAGTTAAAAATGCAAGATATGGATTAATTTTAATACTTACTATCCATGCTCCTACGCCACAAGTTTTTCTTGCAAAAATAGCCTGTAAAAATACGAAAAAATGTACAAGGACTGTATTTGCAGAGTTAGGTATTAATTGGTGCGTGGTCTGCAATGTGTGCTTAGGTATCAATTGCTAGAACTCTGATAAAACTAAGCTTTTGGAAGAAAATAGTAAAGGTGAGGAAAAATTAATATTAAAATTGAAAATTTTTTAAACTGTGACTAAATTTGGTAGACAAATAAACTTTTATTTTTATTCAGCCACATAAATATATACCCAAAAATACAAGAAAAAAGTGAAAACAGAAAAATTACGTAAAAATTAACAAAAATCGTTGCAGTATGACACGACTAACCATATTTTGCTTAAAACTAACCTCCGCATTTTTTACAATACACCATTTTGAAGATTAGGAAATAAACTTTCTTTTTTATTTTTTATCATATATGCATAAATGTAGTAATCGTTGAAATTAGAAACACTTGAAGAACCTTATCTTACTTATATAATATAGTCTTAGAGCCTTGTATTATGGGCCATTTTAAAGGTAATTGTTTTTTCCTTCAACTTAATATACCATTGCCTTTACCTAAAACTGCATAGAAAAAAGTTACATTATATTGTTGGCAAAAAAATAGGTAAAATTGCCGAAAAAATGGTGTAAGTGGCAAACTTAAAAATCGTTTCTCGAGCACTATAAACACTAAAGACTTTTACTTAGCGTCATTTTGTCTAAGAATAGAAGTTCTTTTTCTATAAACCAATGCCTATAACCTATCTCCCATAAAAAAGTTATAGGGCAAAATACAAAAAAGAAATAATAAAAGACGCGTTTCTTTTGTTTGTTTTTAAACATATATTTGTCAAAAAAAATTATTTAACTTAGAAAGCGTTATTCGATGGGGAATTTAATTTCGTACAACTACCTGGAAAAAGTGCGCAATTTTTTACCCAACCTAAAAAAACTAAAAAGTGGCTGTTTTCACTCCCTTCTCAAAAACGCACCTCGTCAAATGGTAGCACTCTGCGGTTTTTAAATAGTTGGGGTCTATTGACCATATGAAATAATAAAACCCATTTAACGTTGTGGTTTCTTTTTAAAGTACATAATCAATAGCCTATTTACTTGTTTTAAGTTATTTAGATTTTACCATGTTTGGACGAAAAAAATATTAAAAACTTTTGAGTTAAAATTTGCAGATATTACCTTATAGCAGTACAATATCATAAATCAGCAAAATGTCACATAACAATCTTATCCAATGACTTATTTAATTAAAAGTAAATAGTTTAAACACTTAAAGAAAAATCTGCATTGGTTTTCCTAAACATTTGAGTACTGAAATTGGCACTGTTACCATATTTTCCAATGTTGTTCTACACATGTGTGTCGTTTTTTTCTAAATAAAATGCCCTATTTATTTTTATTGCAATAAAATAGGCGGGTCAAATTTAGTAAGTAAGTAATTGCTTCATAAATTGCTTAGTCTTATCCTACTTCACTTTTAGCAAAACTTTAGCACCTTCATATCTCTAAAGCAGCTAAGGGTGTGTTTAACAAATTCGGTATTGTGGGGGGTTAGGCATGACTAATTAAGCAGTGATACACAATGCAATGTTGTCTTATGTGGAATATTGGTAATAAAAAATAAAAATTTAAAATATTGACAAATTACAGACAAACAAAATTTTGTTCAAAATTATTCCTAAATATCTTTTGGTTTTTTGGCCAATTTTAATTAACCTTTGGTCCAGTTGTAGCTCCTTTCATTAAGATTATTATTTAATATGGGGATTGCAAAAAGTGTTATAGGATTAGGTGTTATACAGGAAAGAGCCAAATGTTGCATTTTGACTTAAATTTTCGAAACCCTGTGAAAGAATTTTGTGTCCCAAATTTTTACCAGTGTGTTGAATTTTAAAGCCCTATCTTTTTTACCATTTCGTTTTTATTTATATTGGTATCTCTATTCAAGAAGAAAATACAAAATTTTAAAAGAAAATAATGCAGTTTAATTTAATGGCCGTAATAGACGCTATAATGCAAACATATTTAGAGGTCTTTAAAATACCTTTTTATTGACAATATAATATACAGGGTGTTTATTTTTTGAAATCAGACTTTTTGTCGTACCCTGCATATCTTAACAGGCAACAAAAATTTGATTACTGAATTAAAAACTACGAAACCAACTGAAACTACTATTTGTATATATTTTTATCATAAAAAGAAATAAAATTTTACAAAAGGTATTAAAGTATAACTACCACCAATTTCATTAACTTTTAAAAAAATTGCATTTCCTTCTAGAATAAAGATATTATTACAAGTGAAAAAATAAATGGTAAGAAAAAATAAGGTTTTAAAATCCAGTACACCGGTGTAAAATTGTAACGGTAAATTATTCTACAGAGTGTTCAAAAATTTGGGTCAAAATGCAACACTTAGCTTTTCCCTGTATAAAACTGAGTCCTACAAAACCTTTTGCAATTCTTATATTAAATAATAATCTTAATGAAAGAAGCTACCACTGGGCGAAAAGATAATTGAAATCGGTTAAAAAAACAAAAAGTTTTTCAAGATTATAAATTTTCTTTGTCCGAGTTTTTTTTTGACCAGGAGTGTTAGTTGGCACCCTTATTTTATAATAATCACCAATAATATGGCACTTCTTTTAAACTAACAAAATTATTACACGTGAAAGCAGTTTGTGGGCAAGCAGTCCTACTTGCCCACAAACCTTTTATATACATCTTTTGAAACAGAGCCTAAATGCTTTTAGAGATATTTAAACTTTTTTGTACTTTTAACCGAATTGCTATTATTATATCTTAGCAAATACTAAAAAAAAAAAAATTAAAAATTGTAAGTTTTGGTTGTGTGACGTGTCGAATTTCTTACGATAAGATTTGATACGGCATTTCATTAAAAAGAGAGAGAGAGAAACTTACGTGTAGTGGAAAAGTGTAAAATCTGGCAACGGTCTTGACTTTACTGTTTAATCCTTCATGCTTAACACCTGCCAGATACCAATTTTTTGACACCCTGTACATTTTCCTAAACCAGTTTAAAAAAAAACATTTCCGAAAAGGAATTTCCCCTTAGGTGAAAACTTATATGAGTACTACACCGAGTGCCCACAAAATTACCGGCAAGCTTGTCATTAAAGTTTTTTAGCTTTTATGTAGCAGCGGTTTAACCGGAAACACACTACACAGTGAGCTATTTTAAATAAAATCTCCTAACTCTTTTTTTTTATGCATTCTATAGAGAAGCCTGAGCAAATACAAAGACCACATGCGATACCTATCTTAATTAGTATCGATGAAATCGCTATTTGTAACGTTAAAAACAGATAAAAGTAAAAAAATAACTTTTTAAAACCGATTAAATAAACCTTTGCGGTTTTCTCGGAAGCGCCACAAAAATTTAGTTTTTTTAATAAACTACTTAATTAATTTAAATGAAAAGCTCTATTTAACTAGAAATAGGGTTTTTTATTTCTTTAAAACAAACAGCGCTGGAAAACCTATATTTCATGGAAATACCGCTGTTTAAAAAATAAATAAATATTTTTCCAATTTTTATAACTAATGAAAATACACTACTCCTATTGCTTTTATTTACTTAATTAGAAAAAAAAACTCATCACTTAAAATAAATAAATTAATTAATTAATAGGGTTTTTAAAAACTTTTTTGAGAAGCGTTGAGAACCAGACCGGACTATCCCACAAGTAATTTATATAGATCACCCATTAGGGCGTTTGTAAAATTTCTTTATTTAACGTCACCCGATAGTTTAAATACAATACTCTTTTTGTTTTAAGGATAAAAAGTTATTACATTTTTAAAATATTTTTGTTATATCTTTCTTGAGGTTGACTTTTCACCAAACGTTTATACAATAAGGAACAATTTATTTTAAACAAGAAATCACCTTTTAAGTTTTTCACATGTTTGTTTTGAAACAAACTGTAGTGTTTTTTCTTAACGTTCAGTGTGGCAAATTTTTATTGTAATAGACAGTCAAAGAATAGATATTGCCAATTACCTTTTAAACTGCCTATATTTAAAAATTAAAAGATATATTGGCTGTGCCATAAAAAAAAATTAGCATTTTAAATTATTAGGATGTTGGTCACGCCATAAAAATACCATGTGTGATACGTAGTAATTTTTTTTGAGTTTAGTCTGTTGCCTTAGTATTGGCTTGCATTGTTAATAATTAATGTGTTTTTGGTATATTTTAATAAATATTTGCTTCTCTATAGAATTATACATTAAATTTATATTACACTATTTGTCAATTTTGCTGGTTTTTTAATATCAACATCATGTTTAAAAAATTATGTTAGTGCCAGTAAATATGTGTTTACAATTAAATAAGTTGCTGGCATACCTATTAATACTTTTTACTTACTTGTAAGGTAATTAATTACATGTTATTATTTTTTGTCACTCTGACACTGACCGAATTATATACCTACACTCTGACTCTTACAGAACTATTTAAAAATTATTAGAACCAAAACAATTTTATTTCTTTATTCACTTTAACCCGTTAATAGGTATATAAACATGCTCAAAAACCAGCAATTATTATTGTCCTTTAGTGTGTTTTATATTTTGATGTAAAATTTAACAAAAGTTACATTTTGGTAATTATACAGGGTGTTCCAATAAAAAACCTACATACTAATGAAAATTCTCTTGTAAATTAACTTATACTGTCAAGAAAATAAGTGTATCCATTTAAAGATCTTTTTATCTTATACAGGGACAAAGATATTTTGTGTAAGTTGGGACACCCTGTATACTGTATATCATATAGGTGGAAAGTGTGTGGTAGAAAGAAAATTTGTAAAATAAAAACTGTGTTTGTAGGCTAAAAGGTCTTAGTTTAAAAATATGTTTTGGGCCACATGAATATATAAATATATCTTTATTGCAGTTCCAACATTTGAGGGTCCTGTTCTCAATATAAGTAAGGTCAACCGATTACATATGGGACCGTATTTGCGTATTGCATCCAATGGTGTTCCACCATCAGTGAGTAAACGGATCATGTTAATAGTACACTGTAAGTTTACATTTTTTTTTGGTTTTAAAGCCCTTATTATTTTTTTTACAAAATACTACTAATTAAAAAAAAGTAACAAAGGTTAACCAATCCAAAAAAGGACATTGTCTATATACATTTTTTTTTTAATTTCAATAGGCGTTTGAAATTAAAGTACTTAAAACTAAAATTTTAAATTTGTTACATTAATTTGCGGGCCAAAAAACATATTTTGTAATATTTTTCTTTTTACTACTGTTTATTTTAAATGGAAAAAATTGGGAATAATTCAGAATATGCATTTCTTTTTAATTTGACTGTTTTATTGTGTTTTTAACTTTTTTCCAATAAAGAGTATGTTCTACTTTAAAATTTTAACTTTTGTTAATTATAGAGTATGTTTTCTTTTAAACAGTTGGTCAGGTCTCAAGAGTGAAGTCGTTTTCGTTAGGTACTCAATAATCCATATAATAAATACAAGATATTAAAAAATATTTAAAAATTATTAACTGGACCACTTTCATTTTATTAGAAACTAATCTGGATTCAAAATCAGCTAGTTGGGTCAATGGAAGGCCAGCAAATAACACTGGAGTGCCACTCGGAAGCTTATCCAAAATCAATTAATTACTGGACTAAAGATGATGGCAACATAATTTCACAAGGTAGGTTAATAAATCCAAGTATAGGTATTGTGTTTTAAAGTAAATTATGGATATTAAATAATAATCTAAAATTTTTGAATATTTGTTTTTAAACCCTCCTGCGGGCATGCTTTGTAAAGTCATAAAAGCGGGTATGCTGCGGCACTCTATGCCGCAAATGGCATTTTAGAAATAAAATGGGACGGATTAAACTTTTTAGAGCTTTATTAATATATTAAACCATGGGATTTTAGTTTTCTTTGCTAAGTATTACATCTAATCTTCTACATTTGCATAGAAACTCTGGTATCATTTGTAATTTAAATTTATCAGATTTAAGGTAATAAAGCGCCTGTAAAGCTCTACCTAGATTAAGTTTGTTGGGTCTAGAGGCGTCTCAGTAGGCACCACAGTCAATATTATTAGGAAAAAGGTACGCCACCGACTTCTAACAAAATGTTTATTTTTTTCTATTCAGCAATGAAAAGTGCAACTTTTAGGTTTATTACATTTTTTTGTATCTAGCTTCCACTCTAATTTCATTTAAAAACTACCATAGTAAACCATAACCCCATAGTACCCATGTTAAACAAACCAAAACAAAAAATAAACAATTATTTGCCTTAAAATAAATAAGCAGTAGTATATTTTATCGAAATCCAACATTTTTCTTATTTACTAAGGTCAAAATTGTTTTGTTTTTAATTTACATTTATTTTAAGCTGTATATGGATACTTTTTAATATCATTAAAGTGGTTTAATTTGTTTTTTCTTGAAAACAAAGCGAGATACGAAGAAAATTCAAGAAACTAAAAAGTTGCACTTTTACTTTTTGTTGAAATGTACTAAAAGAATAAAATAAACCATTTCTTTAGGAACAATTTATATCAACATGTAACCTCAATACACAATTTATAAGTGATTTAAAAGCACTTTTATTGACTTAGTTTTAAAACATGAAAAACTCTATTAATCTCATTCGTTTTATCTTCACGGGATAAATCTCGGCGACAAGCTTTAAATCTTTTTAATTTGTGTAATGAGGAGTTATATGTTGATATAGAATAATTTTTTAAAAAGAGTTTATTTTATTATTTTTAGTACATTTCATTAAAAAGCTTGTTAAAAAAGTTTTTTTGTTTGAGAAATTATTCTATATCTTTTATCTATCGCTAAAATGTTTCCTAGTCCGTTTATCTGATTGAACGCATTATTATGGCCAGTTAATTTCAAAAGAGTCTAGCTTTGAATACAAATAGGCATTTGTACCCGACTTTAAGAACCTCAGTCCACCAAAAATTTAGGCGGATTGCAGCAAAAAGTTTAACTCACATTTTTACTTTTAGCAAGGCTCTTCGGATTTACTTTCAGAACAAACGGATATTTTGGCACTTAACAACGCTGTTTATGAAGCTGCGAAACAACTTGTTCCTAACAACCGCTCAGATAGCTTTCACCAGGCACTTCGGAAGACCGAACGCAGAATTCAGCAAATTGCCAAAAAATAGATCTAACGCGGCAAGAGGCATCGCGCATTCAAAGTGTAATGGGTTATATATCAGCCAACAGACCTTTACGGCAAAGATCAGAAAAATAGCTTTAAAGCTACGCCAAAAACACCATACACTTAACAGAATCACGCTTCAGGTCATTAAGCAGCGTTGCCTAGACCGCATACGATCGTTGGGTGTTATTAACAACAGCTTAAAGAAAAAGGCTAAAGGGCTGAGAGATACAAATAAATTTGTGACTAAACCCTCTAGCTTTCTCGCAGACCCAGCACCAACGGTCGAAAATCCGCCACAAGCAAATGTTGTGGAACAGTTCTGGAAGAATGTCTACGAGGACTCGAAGCCGTTACGACGGGACACTCCTGCTTTAAACAACTTTAGTGCCTATTGTGCCGACAAGGAACTTAACCAGCACGAAAGTCCACCAATCACGACGGAGGAGGTAAAAAGAGCCCTAGATGGTGCAAGGAATTATTCTGCACCGGGTCCGGATGGCATTAATAACTTCTGGTGGAAGAAATTCCCCAGTACCCATCCGCATTTGGCCAGAATCTTTGATTCGTGGCTTAATGGACACACACCAATTCCTGAATGGTTTGTAGAAGGCCGGACTATATTAATACCAAAAAAGGGAGATCTAACACAGCCAAAGAACTACAGACCAATCACTTGCCTTAATACCAGCTACAAGGCTTTTACTAGAATTTTGTATTCTAGAATACTGAGTGCAATAGATCCTCATTCTCTGATGCTAGGGGAGCAGCGAGGAGGAGGAAGAGGATC
>JACEGR010010733.1:0-17815 GCA_014170235.1 Listronotus bonariensis | reverse complement strand
GTAGTGTTGGAACCCTTCAAATGATCTTCTGAATGATATTCGAATATCGAGATATTCGAAATGTTTCGAATATTTCTTCCGAATATTCGTATTTTGTCGTGAAATATTTCATGAACGATCAGTCATGAATTTATATTCGTAAACACTGAACACAAATACGAAAGATACCGAATGAATGATTAATTATATTTATATCTAGGCGTTTAATATAGAAACCCGTAAAACATACCCCAAACCATTAGTAATCAAACAAACAAATAATATCAGCTGAAATATATATGGTTAAATAGCGCCAAAACTCGAAAACACACGGAATAAGACGTGAAATAATTCGTTGCCGCAAGTAGCAACAATCTTTCAATCGGTATTTCGACAGAATAAAAGCTTATTGGCAATGAAATATAAAATGTTTCGAAAGATCTTTTGCATTGAAATATGAAATGTTTTGAAAGATGTTTCGAAAAATCTTTCTCAATGAAATATAAAATGTTTCGAAATATTTTTCGAATATTTAAATCTTCCGAATACGAATATTCGAATATCGAAATCTTTCGAATATGCACACCACTAATATATAGGCGTTAACGCGTGAGTAATTTAAAAGTAATATTAAGCAGAGTTGTTTAAAAGTGTTTTAATAGGATTATAGTAAATATCTGAAATTAAATTATATTTAACAAAGTCGTTGTTTTTGTTTATTTGAAGGGTGGGCACGTTCTCCTGTGCCCTCTATTACCGGCCGCCACTGAACTTTATGTGAGTTATTATTATAACTAAACATTTCACTTTGGTAATCGTTTTACATTTTCTTAATTAAATGTTTAAAATATGTAACGAATCTTTCAATAAAGTATATATGTATGTTTTAAAACATCATTTTTATACCTAATATGACAATATAGTATCTGCCAGAGTTTACAGATTTAAGAAGTAAGTTTAAAGTATGTAAGATGAACATCTATAGAAAAAAGGAATTTTTGTATAGGATGTCTGTTTATTTCACAATTTTAAATCTTTAAAACTTTAAATTTTAACATAAAATTTAATTTTTCCCAACATCTACTTATACAATTTCGTTCTATTTTTAAAAATAAAAGTTGTTAACTTTTTGCCATTTTTTATTTTTAGGTATAATACCAATCGAAGTAAAATTTTGTATTTCTTATTTTGGACCATGCGAAGAGTTTTTCAAAATTTCGTTTTAAAATTTGTTGCCTTGACCCGAAAAACACCTAAAATCTGTTTCTTTTTGCCACTAAACGATGGAGCTTTTCCTTTGATGTAATAAACGATGTGGTGATGAAGACTTTAGGAGATGCGGTTATAAGCCCAAGCTGTCCCGTTATTTTTCCTGTTATAATATAATATCAACTTTATGTGGGTTATTTTTATAACTAAAACTCAGTTTGGTAATCGTTTTACATTTTCTTTAATAAAATATTTAAATAAATTATATAAAAAGTACCAGATCGCACCAATCTTTTCATCAATCTGGGGTATTGATCTGACAAACCGTTAGGCGTAGCGTAATCAGAGTAAATATTATAATATAAAAGGTAAACGATTTTATTATTTGTCTGTTCCCAGAATAAAAAAATTGGTGCGAGCTGGTAGTTAGGAATAACCAAACTATATTTTAGCTTTTAGTACAATAAAACCGTTTAATATATTTTTTTTATATAATTTATTTTTAAGTTTCTAGTTTTGTTGTTTGTCGATACTTTTTTCTTAACTTCATTTAATTCCTCACTATAACTAACTAGAACCAACTAAAACTTTTATATTGAGGTAGTTGTGAAAAAATGTTATTCGCCATTTTGTGGCGGCGCACGGCGGCCATCTTGGATTTTAATTTTTTCATAGTGAGCTTTATTCTGCGAATCAATACCTATCATTAGATAACCATATTGAGGTAGTTGTGAAAAAAATATGTATTTGGCCTTTTTGTCCATAGGGGCTCTCTTCTATCAATCAAGCCCCTTCATTTAATACCCATATTGAGGTTGTAGTGAAATAATATGTAATCCACCATTTTGTATCGGAAGCCATCTTGGATTTACAATCATATAGAATGTATTATATTTTATTGTCATCAAGATTAAGAGTGTGTACTACAGACAGGTCAATCTTAGTAAAACCGTTTAAAAATATTTATGTTTTAATACACTATTTTTATTCTTTTATTATTTGTCAGAGTTTACAGATTGAACAAGTAAGTTTCATTACTTACATGGGAAAATGACCTAAAGTAATTTTTTTCTTACGACCTGGCAATACCCCTCAGTAAAATAGTTTAATTTGCTACTGGTTTAATAATTGAGAAGTAGAAATGCTAATTGATCTAAGTGCCAAATTAAAATTTTTATTTTTGTCCAACCATATGTTTTATGTGGCAGCCCAAAATTCTACTTAAAAACAACAGTGCCAATTTTACTCTAGCGATTGCAAACGGTGCCCAAAGATGAGGCCACCTGTAAATCCAGAAAAACATTCTTTATTTATTTTGTTGATTCTTTGGAATGTCTTATTTTGACCCTTAAATCACTTTGCACTTCCACTCTACAATTAACTTTTTTAAACGGTTTTACATAACTTGCCCAGTTTACTTATTTATTTATTTGTTTCTTTGGGTAAAATTTAGTAATTTTAATTTTACCCCTTCCTCTCGACAGATACTACACACTCTTAATTTTGATGACAATACAATATGATACATTCTTTATGATTGTAAATCCAAGATGGTCGCCGCCACAAAATGCCGGATTCAATTATATATTTATTTCACAACTAACTCAATGTGGGTATCAAATAAAAGGGTTTGATTGTTTGAATAGAGCTTATTCTAAAAAAATATAATAGTTCACACAGTGTAGGTATGTTTACTAATCTAAACCAAGAAATTTTTTAACTTAGAAAAGGTATCCAAGCATGGGTATGGGGTATCGATCAGACATAATAAAAAGTTCTGGTTAGTTATAGTGAGGCATTAAATGTACTTAATAAAATGAGATGTATCAAATAAAATCAAAAATTTGAAAATAAATTATATATTCTTTTTTCATGTTAAATAAACGGTTTTATTACAATAAAAATGATGTAGGTTATGTACTAAAATAAGATAACTTACATTATTTTCATTGTAAGTAAACCGTTTAACAATATAGTTGCGTGACCAAACAGGCGTAGGCACAGTCGTGTTCGCGAGGCCCCTTTTATACCGAAAATTTTTTGAAGAAAGAAAAAAAAGGTCCTAACCTTTCTCGCGAGTCTCTTTAAGAGTACGCGCGTAGGCGAAGTTATCCACGAGAACTCTTTAATCGTGTCAAAAAACTTTGACAAGCAAAAAAAGGGTCTTCCCACTTTTTACACTTTGTATATTTCTGCAAGGCCCCTCATTTACAATATCAGGCCTCCAAGACCGTCCACATTTTCATTCCAGTATTTTTCTATATCACATTTCATACCTTCACCATGCCGTGAGGCCACTTCCAGGCGCGGAGGCCATAGGCGACCGCCTACGCTTCTTACACGCTACTGCCGTTTAACATAAAAATAATACTGGATTAGTAAAAAATACTGCAACTTTTAAATATCTTTAAAAACCATTAAAGCTACATTACCAAATTTGGCTATATGAAAGGTATCAAGCCTGAATAATTTATTAGTAATATCGGCACCGTTGTCAGATTTCCCAGTTTTGTGCTGCACGTATAGTTTTTAAATGGATTGATATATTTATTTTTATTGCAATTAAATGCACAGGCCAAATTTTTTAAAATTTCATTTTTAATAGTTGCTAAGATATGACAACATTACATTTTAGCTAAAAACTTCAGATGCACTTAAATATCTCAAAAACGGTTTGAGCTGCTTTTACAACTTTTGATATTTAAGGGTTTCTGGGCAAGTAGAATTAAACAGTGATATTGCCATTGTTGCCAGATTTTCTCGTTTGGCGCAGTACATAATATGTTTACTATTTTAAATGGATAGCCCTATTTATTTTTAGTTGCAATAATAGGAGCGTGTCAACTTTCAAGATTCCAAATTTTCTAAACCTATTCTTTACGAGTTACCTAGAATGGCAACACCGCAATTTTCATTAACATTTGACAACAATGCACATATCACTGATCAAAGGGCATAAGGGATGTCTTTTTATTCTATAATTTTAAATTTGTAAAAAATGTAAAATTTTTGGGTAAAAATACAGAAGGAGTATATTAAACTTACCATGCTGACGAATATGACTTCTTGGCACGCAAAATATGTTTTCTGTAAAAATAAAACACACATTATTATAAACTTTTTAAATAATAAATTACATTACGAAGCTTTGTTTATGTGGGTTACGACCTATAATTATACAGGGTGTAATTTAATTGATGACTAAAAATACAGGGTATGATTCCTTAGCACATTTTAGGAAGAAAAGCTCATATAAACATAGGTACGTCCTAAACCCTTTAACTTTTGAGGTACAGTGTTAAAATTTTAGAAAAAAATCTATTTTTTTAAATATCCTAACTACTCTTTTTCAATTTTGTTTTAATTTGGCAATATTATTATTGACATTAAGGGGGTTATTTATCACTAATATAATTACATTTAATAAGTCCAGTGGCGTCTTGAGAGGCAACTGAAGGAATATTTCCAACAAAAAAACGGTACGCCACTGAGTGTATAAGTGTGTAAAATTTGTATGCTTTCTTTAGATTAATAAAAAAATACTGCTTTTATGTCTTCTAATTTTCTTTTGTATCTTGTTTAGTTTAAGAGAAAAAAAATATTTAATTGCAAATTTTTAGACCATAAAAGAGGCATTGCGGAATCTTTTCATTTAAAAATTAGGTTTTATAATTGTTTATGTAACAAAAATAATAAATATTTATTTAAATAAGGTTTATATCCAGTATAACAGTTTTTACTAAAATAAGTGTTTTCGGAATTTTTGGTATTTTGAAAACTTTACAACCCTTTATCTTAAAAGTTAAGACGTTTATATTATGTAAATATAAACTTTTCTTCCTAAAATAAGCTAAGGAATTATACCCTGTTTTTTTACCCATTAATTAAATTACACCCTGTAGTAAGGTGTATTATTTTTTAAATATACTTTTTCTGCTCAGATATACGGGATAACAAAGGAAACAAAATAAAGATCCAAGCATGAAATTTAATAATGGAATACTTTAAATTTATTTGCCTGTTATCTCGGTTCATCAACATATTTTATGACCTTAACAAACCCCATCTAATATATTAATCTACTTTAAGACGACCTCGCTTATTTATGTAAATTACCCCGAAAATTAGACACCCCTCCTTTTCGGAAAATCTGTTTTCGCCCTCAAAGTAAATTGTTTGAACAAACAGGCGCCGCTATATAACAAACATTATAATAATTAATGAGTCATCTTTTACACTAATATGATTCTTCTTATCATTTAGTGTGCATTTTCGTGTCCCTTCCCCGCCATTTTAAAGCTTTGTATATTTTTATAATGCCAAACATACCGTTGGGGTGACAGGATTGGTCGAATACTGAAATTCGTTATCCAAATACGAATACCGTATAAAAGAAAATATTTTAATACTAAATATTCATCAACACCAGGATTGGTTATTTATATACAAGGTGTCCCGTATCGTTATGTTCAAATTTTGGGAACGTAAAGTACACTTCTTTCAAGTAAAAAAACGCAAGACTTGTATATCCATTTTTATTTATTTCAAAGTTACACGCCCATGAATGTTATTTGAAGATAATACTAAGATAATACTAAAAGTAAATAAAGAATACTAAAAATAAGTTCGTAAAGTAAATAAAAAAATATTTTATTTAAAAAAAAGGTCAATTGATAATATTTTCAAAATGTCCACCTCAAAAAAAAAAAAAAAAAAAAAAAAAATAAAAATGGATATACAAGTTTTGCGTTTTTTTACTTGAAAAGAAGTGTACTTTACGTTCCCAAAATTTGAACATAACGATACGGGACACCTTGTATAGGGTGTCCGGAAAGGTTAAGAACAAAAATGACAGTGGTGATAGAGTAAGTCAACATAATGTAGTACTTCATATAAAAAAAGGTCTATCGCGCCTCGTTAGGGAGATATTGAGCTTTAAAGCTGGTATTATAAAAATATATTTTATTTATAAATTTTGAACTTTTGCCTCCGTACCAATGATATTTGGGCTACTAGGTAACCCTATAGTAATGCTTCTTTGATAGGCACACGGCTGGCGGTAAGTCGGAATTAGTGTGCGACGATTTTTTTATTTAAAGTATGCATTTTTAACACTGGTGATAAATTCGACATTTCGCTTTGACCGCTTAATTCTCTTATCATTTTTGTATAAAAAGGTATACCTTATTTATATCGATATGTTGGACCGTTTTTCATAAAATCGCATTTTAAGTTAAAAAAAATACCAGCATTTTGTAAGTAATAAAAAAATCCATTTTTTCCAGAAAATTTATAAAATATGGTTAAACTCTTTAAAACAGTATTTAACTGTATTATAAAGTTTAAGGGGCTCACAAACACCGTTTTATTAATTTTACCACATTTTAACAATTTTATCATAAAAATTGATTTTTTATTACATATAAATTGCTGGTATGCCTGGACTTAAAATGCGGAATGTTATTACCGGACTTCATTTTTCTAATTTTTTTATTCAATATTTTCAAATTTTAAAGAGTTTTATTTATCTTTTTGAAGTCGGTTAATTTTTTTTCTTATTTTAAATTTTATTCTGACGTATATTTTTAGAATGTAATTCAATAAAACTCAAATATTTAACACATAATTCTCAAGAGTGCTTTGAGTGCAAAAAAATGTAAAAAAAGAAACTGGGGAATGCAAGCTCGGTGATAAGAAGGGTCATCTTAATCCAGGAATATGACTCATGAATGATAATGATGTTTGTTGCGGAGCGTCGCCTGTGTTTGTGCAAGCAATTTGCGGGAATTTTGAGGACGAAAATGGATTTTGCTGAAAGGAGCTGTGCCTCTAATTTCTAAGATAATTTACATAAATAAGAGAGGTCTTCCTGAGGTAATAATTTATTAGATGGCTGTTCCTTTATTATGGGTCATAAAATAGTTGTGGAAATGATAAAAGAAAACAAAAACTAAATATAGTTTAGATCAACGAGCTATAAAACTATAGACGGTTTATTTTCCTGAAATTCGTTAGTAATTTTAAGAGGTTATATCCACTTGCGATTTAAAAAAAAAACGATTTTTTCAAGCATATTTCAAGTGCACATGCATTCAAGTATATTCTCTGAAAATTTAATATTGTATAGGTTTCTTAAAGCTTTAAATGTGTTTTTCTTAAAACAGTGTTTTCGAAGACGGTGACCACGATTTCTCCAAAACTACTTACCCGATTGGTCTTAGGTTTGGATACAAGTTTCTTAAATATATGGTTTAGTAATTAATCAGAGGTTTTTCTTTTACGATAAATATTTGTTTTCATATTAAATATTTTTAGGCTTAAATTTGGGTCCCGAAGTCGACTTTGGTGTTTGAGAAACCGCCATTTTGTCATTTTTTTATTATTCCTTTATTAATTTATAAATTATACATTTCTAAAACTAAATACGTTAGGTTTTTTATTTTAGATAATCACGTCTTTTTAGAGCTTCCGGACTTCGGCACAAAGACTTTTAAATTAATTTTTCTGAGAAATTAAGTAGCGTCAAAATATTGTTAAAAGTTAAAGAATGTATGTAAAAAATATTAAACTTAAAACATTTAACGCGCATATTAGAAAAAATCTTGAAAATTGGCTTCTTTTGGTCTTCTAGTGTATATAACCCCTTAAAATTTGGTGCACTTATTTAATGTAATAAGGCACTTGTAAATTTCTACCTGGATTGAGATTATTGGACCGGTGGAGTATCAGTGACGCGATAGCCAATAATATTAAGAAAAAAAAGTACGGCACTGACTCTTTATGAAGTTTTTAAAAAAATTTAATAAGGCAAGTAAAAGTACAACTATTTAAAATATGTTTTTTTTTACTTTGTTTTTGAGAAAAAATTGAAGCCACTTTAGGTCATTGTAAAAAGTTTTTAGTTGTGAACTAGTTGCCAACCGTCAAAATAATCCGCTGATTTTGGAGAAATTTTTAGTTTGAGACATGCGCAATGGCCATTACTTTTGTGTTCTGTAATTTTGTCTTATTAGATAGAAATTGTAATTTTATTAGATTTTACGTGGATTTTACATGTTTCTTCGTTTGTATTTGTTTACAATTTTAACAGGTTAGCCAATTTAGTGGGTTTTTAGTCTTTGGTTACAGTAGTTATTATAATTTGTAGTTGCTTCAAAAACGTTTTAAAACGTATCTTCTACAAAATTTTGTTCAAAATTAAGCCGTTGTTGCTGTGCGAAAATCAAGTTTCACATTTTTTTAAAATTTTAGCTAGGTGGCGTGGGTCCAGTTGGCATTTTTCGTCATGCCGTTCGCAGAGTTAAAAATTTCAAACTAATCAGAAAATTATTTTCAACCAAGCATGCGCATTAGAAAATTGGAAATTGGTTGAAAATTTTGTTCTACAAACAAAGCTATTATCGGACTGTTAATTGGACTAACATTAAAAAACCCATGCAATATTTTTTAAAAGAGGGCTTTTTAAAAATTCTATAATGATGAAAGTTATACACTACTAGGTAGGTGACTTTCGATATAAAAATATTGTCAAACATTATAATACACCGCGGTAAGGCAAAGTACATTATTACCTCAGTATTGCAAAGTTTTTATTTGAAAAACTTGAAAAAATTATTTTTCGGTGAATAATTCGTGGTCGTAGAAAAAATAGTTTACATTACTTGAGAGAAAATGACTTTCTTGCACTCCTGGGTTTGTCGCACTCGGCTGACGCCTTGTGCAACAATATTCCCATTCGTGTGGACTTGGTCAGTTTTTACACTTATTATGTAATATACTATTTTCTACATTATTTAGAACCGTATAATTTTTAGATTTAAATTTCCGAGTATTTTTAGTGATACATAAACTAAAGCAAGTAATGGCGAAATTTATGGTAACTTGTATTAACTTATATTGAAAAATTCTAGTAGGGGTTAAGAGAAGAGACTAATTCAAAATATGGAAAAGCGCACAACTGTTAGTTACTTTTTTATGGTGATGATAACAATTAAAAAACCAGCAGTTATTTAAACGGTCGTAAAAAATTATGTGTCTCCGCCACTGAATAACTAACAGCCTGTTCCCATATTGAGGACAAGATTTAGAATGGTGGTCCCGAATTTAAGTTTTATTACTGACTTGATCGTAAGCATTTTAACACTCTTCACTTGTTTATTTCATCGTCGCTCTCTAATGGCCTAATTGCCTTCCCATGCTCGGCACTAAACTTTTTCTCTACGCCACAAAAAAGGTTTTTTACTTTATTTAGAGTTCTGGAAGCCTCGATACTGGTTGAAAACAATTAAGGACAAAGTTAGGTTTATTCCTTTCTTTATTTATTTAGTTTATAAATAATTTTACTGCTGCTGCAATGCTGGAAGGAAATCAGTCTCAATTGTGTAAATATCAAATTTTATTTAGAATTTAACCATTTTAAAATATTATCATTAATTTAAGTTACTGAAATAAACTTTTACTTACGCCTAAATATACAAGTAAAACATTCGCTAAATAGACGAAATTGTCCTATCGAGTTGTTTCATAAAAAAACGTATTATAAAATATGTAAGCTATGGCTCTATTCTATTGAAAATGTGACACCTTCAATTTAATCACTTTCAAATGATCATGATCACTTAAGAAACGCGATTAAATCGGAATCAAAGGGAACTTGCTGAACCACAAATTTTTATGATCACTTAAATCACATAAGGTGAGTTTTCACTGATCCCATTTATAAAGGTTGCCATAAATTATATATATGTACATATATATCCAATGTCGGGACACCTTGATTTCTGGTAAATATGTTTGAGTTTATCAGGGGTGGGGGTGCACTATATCTTTTGTGTTTTAATGTATTTATAAAATTCGACAGCATTTCACATCATTTAGAAATGTACGCCACTGAATTTTGTGCTAATTTTATATTTTATTAGGATTAGGCAAATAACACAGCCTTTAAGCCTTAAAGTTTTTTTGGATTTCAGAAAAAAATATAATTCAACTAACCAGAACTAATCAACAAACATGGGGATTTTTCTATACATTAACAACCAACAATAAATTATACCATTAACATTTAAAGTAACGAGTTTTTTCAAATTAAAAGTTTTTAAAATGTTTCCTATGTTTTTGTGTGTGCCAGGGATATGAAATTAAGTATTTTTTTATTGCTTGAGAACTAAGCAAAATATAAAAAAAGGTTCAGAGGTTTTTAACATGGATTTTGATCTGCTTAATAAAAAAAAATTCTTTGAGATACTCCTCGACACACCACTGGATTAGATTAATTTAATTTAATCTCAATATGCCTTTTAGATATACAAATAACAGTGGTATTAAAATACTGTTAAATTGAGTGTTAAATTATATCAAAATGTGATAAGGGATATTAAAAATAATAATCATAATATTTCAACTTTTTAAAAACACTCAGTACCTATCTGGGAAATAATGCATTTCCGGACCCATTTTCATATGAACGCTTCCTTATATTTTCTTCTTTTTCCATTTTATTTTTTGCCCTTTAATTTTCGTAACAAAATTTTGTAACGCCCTGTATAAGCAATAAAATTGTAAACCAACCACCGCAGCATTTTATTTTTTAAAGTGGTGCGCAAAAGTAACCTTTGTAGTGCGTTTCGTGAAATATGAGCTTTTTGTATATTTTAATTTAAAAGCTTTATTGAAAATCAAGTTGCCTGTGACAGCTTAAAGAAATATATACCGGGTGCCCACGAGATCGCTTTCCGGCTGCCATATTTTTATTATTGTAACTGACAAAACCTAGTGGGGTTGTTAGACTAACAAAAAGTAATTTTTATGCGTATGTGATAAGCTTTTACGACTTCTGGTTTCACCGAAAATGATTAAAACTTTTGATTTTTAAATGGAATACCCTGTATATTTTTGGCAGACCATTTTACGCTCCAATACAATATTATTTAAACAAATTTTGAGCAAATTTTATTTTTAAATTAACTTTTAAGTTTTTATCTATTCTAAAATCACTTCTCATACACTTTTACTTATTTCAGAAAAATACAATATTTATCAGTTATTTAATGTCTCCGATTTTAAATTTTTGAATAGAACATTCTGTACATTTTATCATTTTTTTAATTCTACGATATTTCTGAATTAAAATATATAAAGTATTTAAAAGTTTTTACTTTAACATAATTTTTAAGGGCCTTTTTAATATTATATCTAAGTGGCCATCGGAAGCGAACTAATCGAAAAATCTTAGCTGATGCCAAAAAATTATAATTTTAGGGACTAGTTTAAAAGATAGATATAAGACAAACGAATGCAAATTGTGTTTTAGAGTTTAACAAAATTATAACTGCTTAAAAAAAACAAATAATTATTTTATAAAGACGCTCGGTAAAATGTTGGAGGAAAACCCTTTTCTAATTACTTATCTCTTTTAGCCAGACGACTGAACACATAATTAAAGCTCTTAGAAAGTTGCAAAGTTATTAATAGTTGCCTTAATAAAATTACAATCTCCATAACTATCCCAAAGAGCTTAATGTTTTATTTATAGACGATCGTCTATTACTTTCACAAGAAAAAAGTAAAATCAATAAAAAAAAAAACTTATAAGCAATTTCATATAGCCTTCAAACCATTCTATAAGTTGTACGGGCTCTTGACCTAAAAAGCTTCTTTTCTTAGCTCTATTGTCCCAAAGAAGTTTTATGCTGGATATTATCCGTTCTATATAAGATAGGATTTGTTTGCTGGCTCGGGTTTCAGATAAAACGCGTTTTATATGAAATTAAAAATGCTTTGGCCTAAAATAAAATATTATACAGTGTGGGCCAAATTAAACTTGCACACTTTTTAACTAATAGTAACTTTTTATCTGTTGTACAATATGTGTAATTTTTCTGTGCAAATTTTACTATGTTTTACACAAATAAATGTGTCATTTTAGCTACGACCGTAGATATATTGGAAATTATACTTGTATTTTTGAAACTATTAAAGATAGATATATCAGATGTGGAAAGACTTTTTAAAAGGTGACATAACATATAGGTTGTTTTATTTAAAAAAAAGTTTACCTCTTTATTTTTTTAAGTTTTTGATATTTAGATGTTTCTTTTGTTGGCAAGTTGACTGAAGTAATATAAATTTAATTTAAAATTAAAAAAGAATTAAGAGTTTTAAATTATATATGTACAGGGTGTCCAGAACGGTCATGTCATAAATGATTGTTCTAATAAAGTAACTTAAAATAATGTTAGCAGACTACGATTCAACTAAGAAAAAGCCACGCGGTCATCTGTTTTATCTTGTAAGAAATATTCCTTTAGTTGCCGCTTTAAAAGCCTAAACTTGATAAATATACCATCAAGTGTTGTGGGCGTCACATTTGAAAGTAATCTTAACTGGCATAAACTCATTGTATCTATAGCCACGGCAGCTTAAAAAAGCTTGGATTTCTCTTTCGAGCCAAAAAGTATTTTTCCCCTTCTAATTTATACACTTTATATGTGTCCCAAATCCGACCTCCCTTGGAATATTGTTCTCATATCTGGGGCATGGCGTCCCCCACAACCCTAAGCATTCTTGATTCTATTCATAGAAGAGCTATTCGTCTCATTAATGATCCTTCACTTACAAAAAGGCTTCCCTCTCGTGCCCATCGTCGGGCTGTGGGGATTTATCGCTTTTTATAGGTACTTCCATGGCTTCTGCTCTGAAGAATTGTCCAGTATAGTTCCTCCACTCACGGTTTTCAACAGAGAAACTCGTGGCTCCGCGCGTATGCATCCCTATACGGTCCAACTGGTCAGGCCCCGAACTTCCCACTTTATTCGTTCTTTTATCCCTAGAGTTTCTAGATTGTGGAACCTGCTGCCCGCGGAGGTCTTTTCCTTTCCCCCAAATCTCTCCCACTTACCTTTTCTAATTACTTATCTCTTTTAGCCAGACGACTGAACACATAATTAAAGCTCTTAGAAAGTTGCAGAGTTATCAATAGTTGCCTTAATAAAATTACAATCTCCATAACTATCCCAAAGAGCTTAATGTTTTATTTATAGACGATCGTCGAATACTTTAACAAGAAAAAAGTAAAATCAATAAAAAAACTTATAAGCACTTTCATATAGCCTTCAAACCATTCTAAAAGTTGTACGGGCTCTTGACCTAAAAAGCTTCTTTTCTTAGCTCTATTGTCCCAAAGAAGTTTTATGCTGGATATTATCCGTTCTATACAAGATAGGATTTGTTTGCTGGCTCGTATTTCAGATAAAACGAGTTTTATATGAAATTAAAAATGTTTTGGCCTAAAATAAAATTATAAGTAAAAAGTATAAGACAAACTCGAAGTCTGGGTCTCAGTCAAATAACATATATTTAAACGTTACACGTGTTTCGCCCTCTAGAGCATCATCAGACCTACAATAAATAGGAAAAAACCTTATATATGTCAATAAAACAAATAAACTTAAATTACCTTTGAAACAATAAGACATTATTTAAACATAATAAAATTTAAAACACAGCACACTACATATTAAAATGACAACAATGAATGAGGTTAGATCTACGGGCAAAAAATTATAAAATAAAACAAAAATTAAAATTAAAAAAGTTTTACGTCAACCGGGTTCGAACCCACAACCTTAAGATTTCAAGTCCGAACCTCTACCATTAAACCATCAAAGCTTACGAATTATCAGTCTTGTAAGTTATTGAAGACTAAATTTGGTTCGAAATTGAAAACGTCATTGACGCACTTTAAGACTGGGCTTTTCTTAGCTCTGGTTATTTCCATCTTCTCAAGAAGGTCCAATTTCTTGCTTTTCTGACACTCGTGCAAAATCTTTACATTTCCTATGGCTGAAAATGTGTGCCCTGATTCTAGTAAATGGTTGGTAAAGGCTGAGTTTGTGTTCGAGATGTCAGAGTCTTTGTACTTATTGTAAAGGCTAAGGTGTTCATGTACCCTAGTAGATATTCTTCTACCAGACTGCCCTACGTAAATAGCAGAGCAGTCTCCACAGTTTAGCGAATAAACGCCTGATTTGGATAGCCGATCTGTCCTGTCAGTTAATTTAACTAGATGTTTTTTGAGAAAATTGATTGTTTTAAAGGCAATGGAGATGTCTAACTGTTTAAAGAACTTGGCAAACTGCAAAGATATATTCCCGAAGAATGTCAAAACTTTAAATTTATTTACATTGGACCCCCTGGGTAGATTGTAGGAAAGGAGAGTCTGAACTTATTTACAAATCTATAATAAATTTTATTGATTAAATGCTTGGGAAATCCATTATTAAAAGCAATTTGTCTTATAATATTTAATTCTTTATTAAAAGCATCTTTAGCAAGTGGAAGTTTGAACAGGCGATAAAACATAGAATTGAATGCTGCAAATTTGTGTTGATAAGGAGAATTAGAAGAAAATTGACTTATATTATCGGTGGAGGAAGATTTTCTGTAGACCTCAAAACGAATTCTGTTATTATTACGTATTAATAAAAGGTCTAAAAAGGGTAGCGTATTATTAACTTCTTTCTCCAACGTAAATTGTATTTTGGGATGCAATAAATTAACAAAATTTAAAAACTGGGACAATTCCTGATCATTGCCATTCCACACGATGCAAATATCGTCTACGTATCTTTCATATGCTATTAAATATCTGGAAAACGAGCTTTTCATAATTTTATTTTCCAGATTGTTCATAAAAAACTCGCTTAGAAATGGCGAAAAAAAGAAACACGTTTAACGTTTAAATATATATTATTTGACTGAGACCCAGACTTCGAGTTTGTCTTATACTTTTTACTTATAATATTAAGGGGTCTCTTTGAGAAAAATGGACGACTTTTTCCAATTTTCTAAAATAAAATATTATTCAGTGTAGGCCAAATTAAACTTGCACACTTTTTAACTAATAGTAACTTTTTATCTGTTGTACAATATGTGTAATTTTTCTGTGCAAATTTTACTATGTTTTACACAAATAAATGTGTCATTTTGGTTGCGTTATCATGGATTGTCAAGTATTTTTCGCAAAGAAAAAAACTGCTGAGGTATAGTACCCGCACCCGACATAGATAATTTGAGAGGGTTAGTTTCAAAGTGTACAATCTCCAAAATTAGATTGTTGTTTTATATCGAATAAAAATTAACAAAGAACCTATGCATTGAATATAATGGATTATTCCTAATTTTGAGCACTCTGCTATGGATGTAGTATACCTGTATGGTATTTAGGGATTTTATTCGTAACTTTTTAAAACCAAAGTCGCATTCGAAGTCTAAGACGTCGCAATCACAAGGTTTTTTGGACACAACTCTGACGTAATCAAGACCCTTGAGGCACTGCGAGTGACGCATTCTTGGTTGAAAGGTGGTTTGTTCCCCTAGGATGCAAGGAATATAACTTCTGTTTTCTTCAGTTTGACTTGGCGACCACATTTTGTAGTTCTCAGGTTTGCACACGTCTTTAAAAACGTTCGCGAAGTCTACAATAATCCAACGGTGTTCTTTAGGTAACGAGCCAAACATAGTAAAGACTGTAGTGATGACTGATAGTGATTTATATAAATTTACCGCTGAAAAATAAGACTATTGGAACATTAATCCCAATTTTGTATTAAAAAGTACAAATGGATATTGTACAATTTAAACTAGGCCCCTCATTTATTTGTTGGCAAAGAACAGAAGCCGACTTTAAATAGGTTTTTTACTTCCCTATAAATAAATAAATGAATATATAAAACATTAAAAATAATACATTTAAAACCAAAGACACAAATACTTAATAAAATAAGCACAATTAACGACGAAGAAGCGACAAAGAAAGCCTTCGGTGAAAAGATATCAGTCCGGTCAATAAATATGGGTAAAATAAAATACATTTAAATCTTGTATATAAAATTCTCGTGTCACAATGTTCGTTCCCGTACTCCTCCGAAACGGCTTGACCGATTCTCATGAAATTTTGTGAGCATATTGAGTAGGTCTGAGAATCGGCCAACATCTATTTTTCATACCCCTTGGTGATAAGGGTTGTTCACCCTTAACATTTTTTTAAATTTTTAGGCTAGAAATTACGTAAAAATATTTATATGGCAAAATAACGTTTGCATTTAATATACTATTGTTATAAAGAGGTAAAGGTATACTGAACCGATCATAAAAATTTATTCGCAGTCAGAAAGCTACACTATTAAGAAGTGTTATATCCTACATTTTATTTGATCGAACAAAAGTTTAGACAAAAATTAAATTAACGCCCAACGAAGTGGGCACGGGTCGGCTAGTATAATATACATTTTTATTTATTTCCAAGCCTGTTAAATTTAATTATTTATAAGACAAAACCTAATACATTTGGACTAAAGCTGTGGCACTATTAAAAAAGATAAAAAAATAAAATATCGATAGATTTTACAATACCCTGGCGTAAATTATGGCTAGCGCAATGAAAGTCTAATTCAAATGGCAGAATTACGAACGATTTATCACTACGCGCTTATATATGGACAGCTTCGCAGTCTGTATAAGCGGGCTTATGAGAGGGCTTCGATTTTCGGTGCCGTAATTGTAGTATTGGAGTAGCTATAATATTTTTTTTTATCTTTGGACAAACCACGAAGGCTAAAAGCCTAAATACTAACGTACCGTGGGTGTCTTAAGCGAGGTAAGAGGGGGTTTGTTGGAACGGGACTTAAATACTTGAAGATTTGGGGGAAGGAAAGACCTCCGCGGGCAGCAGGTTCCACAATCTAGAAACTCTAGGGATAAAAGAACGGACAAAGTGGGAAGTTCGGGGCCTGTCCAGTTGGACCGTATAGGGATGCATACGCATGGAACCACGATTCTTTGATTATAGTAATATATTTTTGACATTATCATAGAATTGTTTTTACGCAATGTTTGTTATTCATGTACATAGTTTAATTTTCTACCAGTTGTAGGGCCTTAAACTCTGTCCAAGTTCCAGTTTCCATTTCATTCCGTCCATTTTCTTTAAAAACAAAAGGTAGTTATTTGGACTATTATAAAATATAAACCTGAAAAAAATTGTTTGTTTTTTTTCTTTTTGTTTTAAATAACCCCAAAAACATTAATCTACCTAACAAATTAAAAAAAACCCTATTTTAAATTATTTTCATATTATTTTTAAGTATTTTTGTCTCGCCTGTAAAATTTTGTGAATATGGAGTTAGCCGATTTGCGAATTACGGTATCGATATGCAAAATTTTAAACCGTGATTAACGCGTAATATCGCGTAATTGCCCTTTAATCTTCAGGTTTACAATTGAATTTTATTGCCTTTTAACAAATAGTCGTACAGGGTTTTTATTTATATTTTGCCACCAACATATAACTAGAACCAAAAGAAAAACAAAAAACGTCTTGTATAAAAGTTTAATCCTTTTTTATCTATTATCTTTTGAGCATAATAAAAAATCAAATGAAGATCATGGAACACTCTATATATTTTATCACCATTAAAAAGGTATTTTAAATAGCTCTACAAAAATACCACATTTAATATATAATATAATATATATCTATCTTTATTATAGTTTCCGAAATATGACCACTTAAATCTCAAAAATAGTAGATATAATTTCCATTTTACCTACCTACGGCACTAAGCTG